>JAOEGT010051480.1:0-35980 GCA_025447795.1 Speoplatyrhinus poulsoni | reverse complement strand
ACTGAAAAGCTATTTGATTCAGAAAACAGCGCCGCTACCGCCACGCTACTCATAAATGTAGTTTAACTAGTAGCTTCACTACATGTAGCGACGCTACTGCCCAACACTGATTTTAGGACTTGCTGCTAGTAATGCATTTTAGAAACCTGCTTCTAGTAATGTGGCCTGGGTAGGTTAGACAATTCTGATGCTTCACAGACCTATGTGTAAATTAATTTAATTGGATCAGCCTCATGGATCGGTTACAAATGGCCAATTGTCATCGATATCGATCCAGCTATTTACTGTAAGTCAGTATCGAACCGATATCCAATCTCAGTATCGTATCGGTGCATGTCGTCCCTAACACACACACACGGACACAGACACAGACACACACACACACAAACACACACATTTGCATCTACATTAAATGTATTAGAGATTAATCCATAATTTTAAATACCACACCAGTGGCCACCACTGGCCGCATTAATACACACAAATCCTCCTACATTTCACAGTTCCTCCTATCCAAAGTAATCCTCATACAGTTACTGACTAGCATTAATTGCTATAGGAGGATTCTGACAGTTGTCCAATTAAAATATGACTATGGTCTATGAGTTAATCTCTGTCGAATTGAATACAATTTTAATGCTTCGATAAGTCACAATAACATTGGGAAGACTATATATTGCTCACATGGATGACTGTATGTATCATGTTTAAGACAATATAAGCATGCGATTTTCTGTGTAGTTCTGCTAACAGAAAACTGTTTAACAGGTTACGGTTGGAATAAGGTTAAGCATATTTACGGTTACTAAATACATTAAAGTGTAATTGTACCCTAAATTGTGTAAACTATATAATAGGACTGCACTGCGTGCGTGTGTTAATATTGACAAAATTCCAGTTTTTTTATAAAAATCGTGATTTGATGGTCTGAAAATGGCTCTACACGTCATAACCGCTAAAAATCGCACTTCTCGTCCGGTCTTGCATCATCATATTAACATGTTAATGCATTGCTAAAAGAGCTGCGGTGGGTGGTCAGGCTCAGCGCTGGGGTGCAGGTACACTTTAAGGTTAAGATAAGATTTAGCCGCAGTACATGTACACATACCAATGTGATCAAGACACTAGTAGCAGTCAAACAAAACACTGTGCAGTCTCATCGCTGAACACACATCCGCCCTAGAGTGTTCACAATGTAGCATAGCAGATTGCTGTCCCACAATTATATCCCTTAATTACATCCCGTCATATTACAGTATAGGATTAACAGATATAAGCATATACATAATAACATAATTAATATTATACGTATAACCTTATTCTCTGTATATGTCAGCATCCACCATATATTTCCAGTTGGTTATATACCGGTAGTGATTTCCTGGGCAGTTTTGAGGGAAAAGGCAATGCTTTCAGAGTACACAGAGCAGATAAGGTCACATACAGCGTTAGTGTGCATGTGTGGGAAGCAGTGGCAGTGATTTACCTTCAAAACAATTAATGTTTCTCCAAGAGAGTCCTAGAACATATTTCCTGTGGGAAGGCTGTTCTCACACAACACAGTGGAGGGTCATGCTTTTATAATAGAGGTCCTTCGAGCGAGTCCAACCAATATCACAGTACAACCATGTGATGTGGTACATGCATGCCTTCCACCATTGTAACCAGTGACCAGTAATTGTGTAATTACATAGTCTCTCAACCCTCTCTATTTTTCAGTCTTCAGAATTGACTGTGGTGGAGCAGCACATGTGGGGACATCAGTGTTATAGTGCTATAGCTACATCTCTGTAAGCCCACACCAATAGGGGTTTCAAGATCAATCCACTGGGTTATCTGTTCATTTTTGGGGACTCTGTTGCAGCCACTTCTAAAGAACAGCCCGACATCAGAACATCCACATAGTGCATACACAAAACCTTTAGGTGAAAGCCCTTGATGTCCAGAATAATCCATGTGGATGAAACCACTGTTACAATAACACTTTTGTTTTGAAACGCACACACACTAAGTGCTGAACGACAATCCTCTCTACTCCTCCTGCTAGCCCTCATAGACCAACATTCCCCCCTTCCCCCACAACAGCCAAGTGCATGTTCATCCACAAGTACAGATTTAGGTATTTCAGATAGAGGTGTGTAGTAGACTATATTATACACTATGGACCTATCCAGTGGATCCATAGGGAAAGAATGAAACACAGCAACACAACGCAGACATTCCAAAGCAGTCTCCCACCGTAATACAGTGGAATAAGTGGAGTGGATCATGGCAAAGCAGAGGGGGCATGTAAGATGGTCCACTATGCATAATTTAGTTGCAGATGGGGAGTATTGCTCAGCTTGTCTGGTAACATTTCTTCACATGCTTTGTACTTGTCAAAATCGCACTGGTGTGTGCATGATATCCTGTAGGTCTACTGTATTTTGCATACTTAGATAAGTACTATTTATATCTAACATTGTCCCCACACAATGATGTAGGCTAGTTATAGCTGAGTAAATTGAGAGCTAAAGCAGGCTGCAGTTTCTGATAAAAAACAAAACAAACAACAGGTTAGTGAATCAGATACAAATATGTTTATCTTTATGAAACCAAACCTAAATTCCCAGACATGAACTGCACGTAATTGTCTTAATCTCTCTATCGTGCTCACATAAAGAACAATAATTGCTGCTCTGCTTTAGTGTCTGGTTGTAAATGTAGCCTAAATGTAAGTGTAAATGTAACTGTGAAATGTAAATGGTTATGAAAGAAAGGAGGACTTCATGAACTCCAGTTGTTTTTTGTGCGTAAATGCATGTGATTGGATGTAATAGATCTGTATTCAATTTATGGTAAATCACAATGTATGCTATAAAGGGAGCTTGGTATACAGTATGTTGCCACGGTGACCAAGTGGTCAATGACATGACATGTATTTTACTGAACGTAAACGGATGAATGTTCCGTTAAACCCTGGTTTATTTGAGGGTCTACAGTAGGAGCCAATGCTGGTACTCGGTCGACAACAACTACCGTGGCAACATCTACACCAACATTCACAGGAGGCAATAACATCCCATCCCATAATAGCTAATCTAACTTTCTAACAGATGTTTAAAAAAGAAAGAGTTCAGAATTAAGTATAGCATAAGATAACAAACAGAACAGGAAGGCTGTATATAGCCTGCTACGTATACATTAATAAATAAACTGTACAATACAAACAACCTTGAAGATTTACTGATGAGATTCTGTGCGTTACCAGCTGTTGCCATTATGGACGAGCAATAGAGATGTGGAGATATGTATTGAGGCTTGTCCAAATCTTTGTTAAAGTCCATATTGTGCCTGTCTGTGCTCTATATGTATTCTGCCTGCCTGTGGTGCTTGCAGACCACATTTCAAATTTGCACTTCAAAATTAATAATAACATATGGCATAGGGATAAATATTGTATACTAGAATTTGATAGCTAATTCTGCTAAACTACAATGATAGAACTATTTCATTCCTAATTGTCTGTGTTTGTCATTTCAGTTTTTTTTTATTCTGTGCAACATTTTGAACAATTGCAGAACATCTGGGACTCCGTTCATGCCTGTCTTGTTTATATTCATCTTAAAAAAGGTTTCAGACTTGAAGTGATTGGGGCGATTTGCCACTCCCCCCACTCCATCAAACATTGCTAAAGGGCACCTCAAGCATCTGCAGTACAGGACGGCAGAAAGTTTACAATAAATGTCTTGAGTAAATCTGCCATTGTCGGCACTCACCAACTCTACCAATGAAAGACACTAATGACATCTGAAGGAGTCAGGAGAAGTCATTGTGATGCTATACATTAATTTGCATTTGAATGACTCTAGATAATGCTACCTTCATTTTCACAATCTAAAGCGTGTGTATAAATATGCGAAAAACAAAGACATTTTATAGATAGAGGCTGATTTCGCTATGAAATGGGGATTGAGCAATGTTTGGCCATATGACCACAGCCTAATTATCTGTGTATTTGCAGAGTAAACAGCAGGCTGAATCACTGCTGGCAAAAGTGAGGTTCATTAAATCACTGTTCGTTGAGTAGCTTACAGACAAGAAAGGAACAGCATGACAGGTCTGCTCTTTCAGCCAATCAAACTTGAGTTCGCTGGACTGCAGCTGTCCAGCTCAGTGCAAGGCCCATGGCAAGGGTACCGGAAATCTGTGATCTATCTGAGGGTTCTGAAAAGACCTCCCTCTTTCCTCTATATCACACTAAGAGTTGACGATAGTGGCCTGTGTTTCTGCCACTTAAAATGTATTTTATGAGACCGGAATATAACTAAATGCATTTAGCGTTCAAAGTTCCATGGAAAAGTTGCTTTCTGCAATATGTTATTTGATATTAAGTAAGTGGGATTAAGAAATTGCATGCAGCTTTGCACATCACCACCTGAAAGATGCGGTGTACGTCAGTAATCCAGGTATTTATCATGAATAAATAGGGTCTTGCTGAGCAAATTCCAATTGAATGGTTCTGTTATACAAAATGAATCAAGGTAGTCAATGTTAACCATTACACAGATGTGACAGCTAAAAATCAAAGTGAATTTACAATACGTGTTCTTTGAACTGTGTAGCCTAATACACCTCTAGTCATTTCAGTCCTGCTTTCTACTGACTGACAACCAGTGATGATGTAAACCTCCAACTTCCAGCTATAATAGCAACAAAAGGAAGTTGTAAGGCTGTCAAATTCCCATAATGGCTGTGATGTGTGATATGATGGAAATTATGTTCTGTTTCATTTTCAAAACAAACACTCCCCTGTTATCAAGGACATCTCATTTGCATGCAGCAGTGGCTTTGGGGCCCTGATCGTAGTTCAGTCAATTAATAATTTTCCAAAGATTTATTTACAGATGCTCACTCATGGGCGATCATGTGAACCGGGCGCCCAAGTCGTGCAATTGCGTGGTTTGCATGTTGTTAAGGCATGTATTAGGTTGCAGCAGTCACAGAAATGTATCCATTTAAATATTGTGCATAGACGTGATGTTTAAATGTGACACAAAAGCAAGGCCCAGGTCTAAAATGAAATCAAACCAAACTCATGACAACATTTAATGTGTCCTTACAAGAACTTAACAGCTAACAAGGCTAAAACCTCCCTTATAACCAGGACATATGTTATACAGTCTGTTAACTGTGGGATTTCATTTGTGCCATATGCATTGTAGGTGGTGTGTCATTTCATATGTGGGCTCTGACTGTTTTTCCTTACTTTTCCATACTGTATTACCAAACATTTTATGAATGCGTTTTTCAGTTTTTCTTTGCTCACCTTCACCAATTTTGAAGGGAACCAATCAAAATGTTTTGTATTTTAATTGCACCAGATATTTGCACTCACACTATATCACGTGTTTACCTTATAACGCAAAAGCTAGCAATTATAATTAAACTACAATTTTACTATACATTAGACTATGTTCTTTAAAGTATCCAACGGTCTATACTTCATAATGTTTGTGTATATCCCTAATTTTGAATGCATGTAGCCACAATGAACAGAAACTGTCCAGCCATTGTCTATTGTCATTTTTGCACTATTGTCTATTTTAAACTATGAATTCAACCCTATTTTGCTTTGTATTATGGCCAAAATCGTCGGCAATTCTGCCTTGATGCATGCATGAATTGAGTGAAGATTTGGGGTAGCATGATTGAGTGAGGTTTTGGGGTAGGGGCAGGGGTGGGGGTATAAGGGGGGGGGGGTTATAACACAGGATATAGTGTACCGCTATCTGGCATTTAGTGTATACCAGCCTCTAATGCAATTTGGTATTTAATAGCCAAAACCCCATTATCTACACATATAAATCAATATCTTGCAGGTTGACCAAAAACAGTATGCATAATTTGTACACATATCCATCTTGGCGATATATATATTCTGGTCACATTTGCATTTATCTTTTACAGATATATATATCTATACAATGATGTGCCAGTAAAAATCTATCTGGATATGAAAACAATAGGTTGTCCAATCACTGGTTTTGGGGGGTCGTCTCTGCTATAAGGTATAATTATATTCTGGATTGGGCCTAAACGGGACACCATCAATCTATATGTGATTGCCATCACTAACTAACAATTACATGCATTTTCAATTAAGTGTCGTGCTGTTTGATTACAATATTTTACGCTTTTTAGACATTAGATATCTACGCTGTAACCCTGTACTCATTGCAATCGACAGAAATGTCACTTGTTGGGGCATAATGCAAAATACTGTGTTCAGTTGAGGTGATAAAATGTTATATACCTATACATAATAAATGTCAAAGCGCCAGTCCACGCATAGGAATCAAGCTTCACTTACCGGATAGTCATTTACGTTCCTTTAAATTCTTATTACAGTATGCTTGATGCAAGTCCCTCACCCTCAATAGTCACTCCAATGATTCCTCAGATGCCCCCCAGAGGCAGTTGTAATAACAATATCGCTTCGTTTTATTCCCATATGTTGTCGTCAGTGCAATTAGGAATGCTCGACTTGACCAGGCACTGAATAGCCCACGATCCCTTTCTCCGTTTTTTCAGTTACGGCTCCCTCCATACGCGATCTTACCGCTGCGGCACTGGATATGGTAATACAGAGAAATATTGTGTGCTTGACACGCTGGCGAACTTGTTCTTTACATTAGGCCCTCCATAATCACTCGATCTGCCATCCTCGCTTGTTCATCCGGGTGCGTGTTCAAATAGGCTTGCTCGAAGTGTTCGTTATTTCGTTAGAATAAATTGCCCCGCGAGAGGCTGAAACGTGTCTTTTTCCCCCGTCGAATTTGCTCTATCCGTTGACGGCTGAGGCTCACAGTGTACGACACGAGTCAGAGAGAGGGAGAGCGAGAGAGAGTGTGAGACAGAGAGAGAGAGAGAGAGAGAGAGAGAGAGAGAGGTGTGTATGTGTGGGGATGGGTGGGTGGAGGGGGGGGGTGAGGCTATAGAAACGTAGGCTAAAGGTTTGGACGGGGTGCACATAAATGTTCACTATGACATTCGTGAATACTTTTCTATGTTGTGGATGGTGGAGAAATTATAGCCTATATATTTTAGGGTAGGCCTGTGCACATTATCAGATTGTCTCTCTTTCTCCGTGTTGCTCTGGTTTTCTATCAATATCTATCTGGGCCTATCTAGACCTCAGTCAAAACATTGATATTGATTGTCTGGTGTTTCAACTACTTCTATTTTTGACATACAGCTAAGCACCATTTATAGTAGAGTGACAGGTGACTGTAGGCTGTCTTACCAGGCTGTCAAGCTGGGCCACGCTGCATTTTGCTCTCTGTGACTCGTTTCATTTTTGGGTTTTGTCACGGCTTTAGCAGAGTGTATTCTGTATCAGGATCGTCAAACTGGGCGCATGCAGGTTGCAACCCACTGAGTTCTTGGTTCACTGCCTGCCTTGCCTGGGTAAGTGGGTTTAGTCTTGTCGACCCACCCACTGCGTTCTGGTCCTGGCAGCTGGGGTAATACTCCTCCAGCCAGCTGCTTCCGTCCGAGTTGTGGGACAAAACGAAAAACAATTGTCAGCCATCCCAAGTGTAATTTACAGCTGGACTTTCCCTTAATTCAGACTGTCATCCTTAACCGGTAAGGTTTGAAGGCGAATAATACAAACCAAGGCTTCTTGTCATCCTAATTGAGGCATGGGGTGAGCTCACAATCCTCACACATATGTTCCCTCAAGGAATTAATAGACCACCTGTCTGTATTCAAAACAGTGGCTTGTAAGGTGCGAACATCCAGCCTTGATAGTGACATTTTTTATACAGTACATCAAATTGTGTTGAAAAAACAATGCCATATGACCAATAAGATGTTTTGTAGCTTATACTTTGCTCTATGAGAACAACACTTAGTCTGCCTAATGTTCATGGCCATGTTGCTCTCTGCAGTTATGTAACATGTGAAGGCTGAATGGCAGGTTGAAAGTCACTCGGGCGTCACAGAAAAAGCCCTGCGTTTCTCAGTTATCCTTATCGGTTCCATCTGTTTCTGTTCCAGTCCTGTTTGTCTGTCTTCCCCGGTGTGATTATTGGTTTCACCTGTTCCCCTCTGTATACTTAACTATTGCTACAGCTTTATGCACTTATACACAAAACAGGGTTGCTTTACCATAATTCGCACACACTTGATCACACACTGACTGAGTGTGATCAAAATGCCTTCAAAAATAAATGCATCGGATCTGATGGCTCGACACAAAACGCCAAACTCGATAAATGAGCCATAAATGTTCGCTGAAATAGACACCTGCAGTAAACCCAGAAGTGGCCACTATATGTTAAACAGCCTGCACTGAATCAAAAACACCTGCTTTAATTGTAACAGTATAAATGCACACACTTTTAGATTGAGTCTTCTCTCACAGTATGTTGCAGTCAGTTAACAAACACTACAGTGCCTAATATCTGGGTTCTCTTGTGAAATTGTATATATACCTTTCTTTCTTTCCTTTCTTAATGCTCCTGTTCCGGTGCTTTCCTTCACTCCCTGGTGGAGCAGTGGGAGTGGGTGTGTAATTATGCAGTCAGACGGTGTTTACAGACGCAAAGGCACCCTAATTTATTCCAGCAGTTAGCAGTAATTCCCCACTTTAATTTATAGCTCGTCCACCCAGTGGGAAAAGAGAGCGAGAGAAGATAGGGAGAATGAGCGAGATAAAGCGAGCGGGAGGGAGTGAGAGAGGGAGGGAGAGAGGGAGAGAGGGAGAGAGAGAGCAAGCTGGAAAACAAGCAAAAATTATCTTCTCTTCCTTAAAATGATTTAAATTTAAACCATTATCAACAGTAATCTTTTCATAAATTACGTAGAAATGTCACTTCATATAACAGTTTAGTCCGTTCCTAACATTACAAATGGCATCAGACCAGACCAGACCAGACCTTCGATCTGACGGCCGGCTTGGAGTGCTTGTATTGACTGGTTGTAACCCATGTGAGGCAGAGATTCCATCCCCAGTGTCTGCACCCCATGACTCATGTCGGGAAAGCCTAGCATTGGCCACCTCCTGAACAGTGACAGCTGGCAAGGTAACACACACTAACCCATCTAGCAAGCCACTGCAGAATTGATTCAGCTGTTGACAACGGGATGAGGCCGGCGCAAGCTGGCTTCACGAAAGGGAAGTGAAGCACGGACCAACATCTTTGCTCTATAGGCGGCATCACCCAACTGTGTCAGGGGTGGAACACACCTAATATTGACTTCAGCAAAGTGTTTATGTGCATGTCGCGATGTCCTGCCGAGGCTTCTGCTGAGGTTCCTGACGTTCTATTGAGCCTGCCTTAGTGTATGTTTTCAACCTAAATGTCATCTTCCCAGCACTGTAGTGTGAGGCTGGCTATTAACTAGTTACATAAACTGTGAAAATGGTTTCTACAAGCTGTTCCAAGACCCTCGGGACAGAACAGAACAGCCCAGCAGGAAACCTTCAGTAATATGTCAACTCAACTCAACATTCTGACAATGGTTAAACCTAATAAAGTTACATTTTGCAAAAGATTACAGTTACTAATGTGCACCAACCGAGAATTAGGCTTGAACGTGTAATTACATCATTTGTCAGGAGTTCAGACGTTTACTAAGTGGGCAGTCACGTCAAACTGGGGGGGGGGGACATCATATGAGCATGCAGTATTAAAACGAATGTTCCCACTTCACATGATTCTTAAGTCTTGAAAGCAAAGCAGAGTTTTGTTAAAATGACAAAGGTATCCCACAGTGTGCTTGTTCTATAAAAAGCATGAATGTCCCCATGTACATCACTATGACGAGCAGCAGGCATTATTCATCGGAACCATCCGTCCTGCTATTGTTCTCCTTTTCTGATTTCAAATGATTGTCTCTCTGTCATTTCCTAGATTATTCCATTCCACAGAAATATTGTCTGTAATGCAGGGGTCAAGCCATGAGTCATGGATGGCCCACATTATGCAGGCTTTCATTTCAATCACATTCTTAAACAGGCGATTTCACTCATCTGCACACCTTCAATCACAGATGAAGCAATCATTGAAATTTGGCGGAAATTTGGGGTTGTGTGGGTGCAATAATGGCATCAAGGAGCATGTAAATGTAAGTAACAGAGACATATAATATGTGACAAAGTTGTGTTGTGTGGACACATAAACACCACAGTTTTATGGTTTGAATAGTTCTGAAGGGTGACATTTACATAACCACACACACACACAGACATGCTAAATTACTAATCAAGGATTCCTTCTTGATGATTCCTAATTAAAGATCTAATTTTCCACACCACTGGCTTGACTTACTCTGTCCTACAGCATACGGGACAGGAATACTGGAGCTAGAGAAGGGTGACAGAATTGTAATAGATACATATTGTTGGCACGTCTCTGTCTGTGTTGACTTTAATATTTGCAGAATACTCGTAGAAAAGTATATTTGTGTATAGTCTCTTGGTAAAAGTGTTTACTATGGGATTTTGTAAGGCAAAGCATGTAATAATAACTGTAGCAATTGATAAAGCAGATACTTCAAGAATTCACAGTAGGTAATGTTGTTATATTGCCATCTGTTGAATGTTTACAATTGTATTCAGATGTCTGTCAGGAAGGGTTCCAAGGAAAGCATGCCATTACTAATCCAGTCTCGACTACTAGGGTTTATGACGATAACCAAGCTTCTGAAATGACAGCTGTTGCTAGCCCATTCATCACATACTTCAGAACAATATATGCCGTGTACAGTCTAAAAATGTTTGAACACAAATTACACTTTCAAATGTGACAAAGACTGTTTGTTTTTGCTAATGAAATTGGTTCAGGACCACTAAATATTATCATGATAAATCCAATATCCTATAATCTATGCAAGATACATTCTAATCTGCTGTAGTAAAATTATTTTAATATTCTCATTATGCACAGACACAAATGTTTGGCTTGGGTTACATTAAAAACAAAGACATCGTAAATAACACACAATAAGATAATAAGCGAGAAGAACCCCCTTCCCCCCAGTATAATTCACACACGTCTTTTACAAAGCCTACTATGAGCTCCAACAGACCTATGTGTCACAGGACACTCATCTGTGGGTCAAGCATGAACAACTAGGGCTAAGTCATGGCAGAGGCAGGAGAGAGAAATGTCAAGGCACCTATAAAATGATAGATTCACTGTGTCTACGTAGCGTCTAACCCAGTGGCGGGACAGACACCCTTCAGTACCATGGAGAGCGCGCGTCCTTCCAGCACGAGCCTGCCGGCGAGGAGGGATAATTGAGGTCAAGTATTGATCCAGTGATCCGCTCTGTGGGAATGAGTCACGTGTGCACCACATATCCATCCCCTGCAAACCCCTTGCATCCCCCCCAACCTTCTAGAAACGGTCTTTAAGCAAAAGAGCCTCTGAGGGCTCCAGTAAGAGGATTTTGAGCTACAGGGAAAAGCAGAGACTGTCTTTGGCTCTCAGCAATAGCGGTGCTCTCTCATTGGCCTTTGCTCATCCTCAGTTATCCAGTTAGCCTGGCATCTGACTGGAGGAAGCTTAGCTCTGTTACGAGGAGACGTACAGCGGCGAGGCGTACACAGTAGGAAGTCAATGTACGCAATTGAATTTGTGAGACTAAACACGAGCAGCAACTAAATTAGTAACGAAGCGTGCCCCTCACAGATTTCCTCCTGAAACATGCAATGTCTCAGTTCACCCAGCCCTACACGCACACACACCATCACAATAAGAACCATTTTGATGGCAATTATTATGCTTCACTGTTCGCATACAAAAGCAAGAAGGCATCCAACATGTCCCTTAGTGGTTTGTGCTAGATTCAGCAAATACGTAGGTACTGTAGCCCATAAAAGCATCATTGCTGCGAGGGCTCAGGCAGAAGCTGCATACACAGTGATAGCTGCTATTCATGAGCACCACAATAGAGAAGGCGCAATAAGAGCAGTGCAAGCCTCAACTACAGGCCATTGCAGCCTTTGAAATGGTGGTTCCACGTTTGTTGGCCTTGTGTCCGCCAGTGAATGCGTTCATGCAGCAGAAGGGTTTGACCTAGATGCAGACAGATGTAACAACGCGTGACAGTGGTCCTTTTGAATGCCTGGTGTCCTAAAAGGCAGACAGGCCATTACCAGCCACAGCAGCTGGTCACCTAAGCACTGTATTACACTGTACATCTACTTTAATGTGTATGCCATTATTGCATTTGCACTATTACCAGATACTGAGTGTGTGTGATATTGGAGTTGGCACGTGTAAATATACTATTTGCCACATGTCCAAGATTTTATTGCATTTTTAGTGAAGTGCGTAACCGAAAAGCTGAAAATAGTACATGAGATAAAATGTTGCTAAAACTGGTTTGAGAGCCACTGCAGTAAACTAGAGCTTAATGAGCAGTGAGTCAAAAGCTCTGCTGTTTTCATCATTTACTGGTTTTATCTCAACAACCTAGTTCAAAAACACAGATGAGCAAATAGGCCCATATTTTGCTGTCTAGTTCTTTTAGTTTTTTGCAAGCCACCTTGATTTTGAGGCCATAGGCCACAATGAAAGGCACATCCTGAGGGTTAAAAAAGAAAAAAGAAAATAAATAATATATATATATACACATATATACTGTATATATTATTGGTGTGTACTGAAAGCAGTTAGCAAAAAACTGGTGAACACTTCAGGTTTCTCTTGAATTAACATAGTACTAATATATAACGGAATACATACACTTATATACATCTTCATGTTTATACGTACAGAGGTTTTTCTAGTGGTTAGTATGCATGTCTCTCTCTAGTCTAGTCCACTTCCATCACTCCCCATGAGTCTTTAACCTTGTCAGAGATAAGCTGGGATCCATTAAGGTCTACTGCTGTTTTCAGAAGGGTTGAGCTTTATGAGCTCATTTAGAATGACTTCTATATTTAATAAACTGCTCACAGCCCTGTGGATCAGATAGTAAAGGAGGTGTACATAACAATGCCAGAGAGACAAATATGACTCATAATTTATATGACAGAGAAGTTGTTTTTTACACCATCAATTGTGCATGTTTTATTCCATTTCATTTTGAGTTTGTCTTGTGCTTTTGGGATTTTTAATGTTACCATGTTTCTTTTTTTGTGTGTGCTTTTTATACAGAGCTAAATCACAACCAGACGTGGATTATTTATTTGGACATCGCACCACCCCAGCCAATAAAATCAATACTGTATATCTGCTCAAGCGGCCTTGTTAAGGTGTTTGTTAGACCATTGGCAGCGAAACTGTCCTGTGAAAACGGTGGAGCACAGCTTTTTACAATGTACTTACATTACAATAATTAAAGTGCCTGTATATAACTGGGGTATGTCTGGCAGCGGGAGCATGTGGCAACGTGATAATAATTGCTGTTAGGGGTGTGTGTAGGTAACAGGTCGTCGTGGAACAGCACAGGCACAACAGACACGTCTCACGTGAAGCAGAAATGAGGGGATGAGAATAAATAAGACAGGGTTAAGAGAAAAGGAGACGGGCGATGGGGACGATGCCAGAGGGGAGGGCGAGGTTAATGGAATCGCCGGGGAAACGTGAAGGGATGGGGGGGTTTAGATGGTACGTGAATGGAAAATGACTTTTCAGCTGCGGAATCGATACACTGCCTCTCTGTCTGAGAGCTTGTCAGGCGGCGAGGGAGCCAGCGGAGGGTCTTACGTATGGGAGGAGAAAGGATGCGGTGGGTGGAGAAAAACTGGTAAAAACCTTTGAATCTATTTTGTATGGATTATACAACCTGTAATCATATTTCATGAACAACCAAATGTCATATTTTGGAAACAAATATCTTAACGTGAAGCCAGACCTTTTGTGGTTACCCTTAATGTTGTCTTTCCATGTCAACCATCATCTTGTATGAATACTATACCACACATCCAATATTGGTGGGTTATAGTAAATATGGTGCGAAAGACTGTTTTGACACTTTTCCTCCTTGACACTTTGGTGTTATTTGGCAGGGAACCCTACTCCGTTGCTTTCATTCAATAATGGATTTTCTATCATAGAAAAAATGTGACAGAAACCTTGACCTTGTTGAGTGTGAAGGATTGTTTATCCTCAGAAACCTTGTCCTTGTCACCCTTATTGTTAGCAGAGACACTTAAGTTGATCAACAGCAGAAGTGTGACAAAAAATCAACAAAAGAAACAGTGTACTCTGCCCAATAGACCTCAAATACACTCTTGTGCAAACACATAAAACACAGAGCGTATTATAGCAAATGCCATGAAAGTGTACTTAGGTGATAATAAAACCAGTTCTCTCTTCAAAGAATAACTAACGATCTTGGCTGGTCTTCTCAAACTAATGTTTATTTTTAATTATGGGCCATAAACAGTGGGTTAAACAAGTATTGAACATGTCACCACTTTTCTCAGTAAACATATTTCTGAAGGTGCTATTACCATTACATTTTCATCATGTTGGTAACAACTCAAGTAACATACAAAAAAATATATAAAAAAAAGTGAAATGACGGGAAGAACAAATACTTTGTGCAAAAGCCTTTGTTGGTAATGACAGTTTCAAGACACATCCTGTATGGAGAAATGAGTCACATGCATTGCTCAGGTGTGACTTTGGCCCATTCTTCCACACAGTCTTCAAATATTCCGTGGACCTCTTCTATGAACTCTGATCTTTAGTTCTTTTCATACATTTTCAATTGGATTAAAGTCAGGTTTTTGGCTGGACCATTCTAGCAGCTTTATTTTCATTCTCTGCATTCAATTGACTGAGTTTGGGATCAATGTCTTTCTGAATGTCCACCCTTGTTTAATCTTCATCATCCGATGGCAGCAGATTTATATGAGGAATGTCTCGGTACATTTTTCCATTCATCCTTCCTGCAATTATATGAAGTTCGAAAGTACCATATGCTGTAACACACACACCATGATGTTCCACCTCCAAAACTATACTGTTGCTATGGTGTTTTTGTGGTGATGTGCAGTGCCATTTGTCCTCCAAACATTGTGTGTATTATGGCATCCAAAGTATTCAATCTTGCTCTCATCTGACCAGACTATATTCTCTCAGTATATCACAGGCTTGTGCAAATGTTGTGCAGCAAGCTTTAAATGAGCTTCAGCATGCTTGTCCTTCAGCAATGGAGTCTTGCGTGGTGAGCATGCATACAGACCATGGTTGTTGAGTGCATTACTTACAATTACAATTGTGCCTGCCAATTCCAGGTCTTTCTGAAGCTTTACACAAATGGTCTTTTGCTCTTGGACAATTCTTCTGATAATTGTTTTCACACCTCTGTCAGAAATCTTGCAAGGAGCACCTGGTCATGGCCAGTTTATAGTGATCATTATTTTCTTTCCACTTCTGGATTATGACCCCAACAGTGCTCACTGGAACATTCAGAAGTATAGAAATCCTTCTGTAACTCATGACATCTATAGCAAGCCGTTTTAACATATATTCACTAGGCTGGATATTCCTTAGATATCTGCAAATTAATTTCGCCTAGTCAAAACTTGAATTCAAGATATCTACAATGTCATATTGACTAGTCAAAACAACAGTTGGAGACATCTGTAATTCAGTTTTGACTAGTCAGGTTCAAACGAGTTATTCATGTCTATGGAGTTTCACATTACAGATATGTGTAAATCACTTGCAGATATCCTCAATGTCTATTGTTGATATTTTCAACTGAATTATAACTTGTTGTAATTCCAGTTCCAGATATACAGTGCATCCGGAAAGTATTCACAGAGCTTTCATTTTGGATAGTGAAGTCTGAATAAATGTTAAAACGGCTTGCCATACAATAGCGCCTTTAGAAATAAGTTTACTGAGAAAAATGGTGACATGTTTAATACTTATTATACCCGCGTTTTACATGTAGAATAACAAGAACACTTATTGTCATTTGAGAGACCTTAGGCCTTCAATGTTTTGTGATGTGGTAAAAGATACAACATTGTTTTAACTGCCCAGAAAAGTATATCTATCTATATATACTGTATATATCTCAATCTATTATAGTTTATCATTAATATATAGTTACAGTAACATTTGTTAATTTTTTTTAAGGTTATCTTAACTTTGCTGTACTGCTGGGGAGAACATATTCATCTCAAGAACATATTGTTAGGTAAGTATGTGTATATTGGCCGCATTACCAAAATGTATACTGTGAAAAAAAAGAGAGAGAGAGAGAGAGAGAGAGAGAGAGAGAGAGAGAGAGAGACTGCAGGTCTTTAATATTCACTCATTAGCAGAACAGAACTATAAATACATGTAGATGAATTCTGAATGTGCTCAACCAAATGACACGGTGGCACAGAGGGCTTTATCTTATGTAGTTCCTTTAAAACTTTGCAATAAAGTAATGATAGCATTTACATTAACAGTGTGTGCATTAATTATGTTTTTGTCTAATAAGAAAATTGCTGTTAAAGTTCAGTAGGAAAATATTGTCCCGCTCAAGCACACCGCTAAAGGGAAATGTGTACAGTATACCAGGCTAATGCTATACTGTATATTACAGTGTTATGAATGTGTAGCTTTGCCTAGTGGGGGCACTAAGTCATTGGGTCAGTTTCAAGACGTACGATTGAAATTGATGGAATGGTTTTAACTTAGTGTTTCATCCATATCCATCTGTGTCATGCTCAATAGATTACCATTTTCTATGCAAATCATCCACTTAAAGACTGTTTTGATTAATGACCCAATGTCACATTAAAGCCATGTTATCAGTTGGTTCTCAATTGCTCTGGGATGCTGCTGTTAAATATAAGCCCCCTACTGACCCCCGGTGGCATAAAATTTATAGTGCAGAGCCTATATATTCATGTAGATTATGATACATATTGTTATAATTAACAATTATGTGCAGGATATTTAACTTTTTCTAGATGTGTACATTTAATATAAATTAGTTACAATTAGTAACAAGTGTATGTAATATATTAAATATATACAGTAGCATCATGCACTCCCCTAAGTTACTCACTCAGTATGCATGGTTCAATATAGAGCCAGATATAGCCCAGGACAAACTTATATTCTACCCATTCAGCACAATTTATTTAATTGGCTGCATTCATAAATCCTGCTTGCCTTGTTTCACACAACAGGCCAATTAGTCCTAAAGTACATGTAATAGAATATTGCTGTGTAGCAACGGCAAAATAATACAAAGCTAAAATTACATCTAAATTGCAAGGAATTTTATTACCTCAAACTTACATTAATATTTAAATTCCAGAAACCACTGATACTTGTATTGAATCTGAAGCATACAAAAATAAAAATGCATCAGAAATATTCAGCTTTATTTTGCACCAAATCTCACAAAGCCATATAGGTGCCAAATATGAATCCCAAATGCACCAGTAAAGATGCTTGAATAACAATTACAAAAAAAAACATGAAAAATAAAAATTGATAATTTCTTATCACAACAAACTGGAAACAGCCATAATCAGAATATTAACAGCATTAAAAAGCGCAGGTCCAGAACGGACATTTTTTAATACTCGCACACCATAAGATAGGGGAGGGCACTGACGTCCAAATAACAAAACAAAAAACATACAGTAATTTGCAAAAACAACTTGGTGTGGACACGCATTCCAATGTCCCAGAGACACTCCACATTGCTGATATACAAACAAGAGCCAATGTCATCACATAAACCCTCATTATCACAGCATTATAAAATACATTAAAACAAATCAGATTTAATAAATATCAAAGAAAGCACTTTAAAGCTGAAATGTGTTTAATTGATCGACTGACTATTTTGTGCAACATTCATTTAAAAAAAAACTCATAAGATCCCATAAAAACATGATTAGTAGATAAGTGTGACTAATATCTAAAGATTAAAACAATCGTACAAAGACTAAAAACACTTGTGTGACATTAACACACCTCACAATGGCAGGACCTGGCTGAGAAACTGCCAACTTCAAGTCCCATTCAATCTAATCCATTATTGTTTTATACTATATTAAAAGCTTTAAATTATTTAATTTGAGAGTGAAATAATATCTTCAAAAATAGAAAACAAACAAGTTCCTTGCTTTTCTTTGTGGTTAGTAGCACCATGTAACAAGTTCTTACTGTGTGTTTGTTTTTACTGCTAGGCAAATAGCAAAGTGACACCCTGTCAAGCCTCGTGCCTAAGAGAACATTGGCTCACAAAAGCTAAAAATGTATTTTCTACATTCCTCCTGTAAACAATCAGACAGTGTAGGTGGAACTTGCACATGGGAGACTTCCAGTGAGTCCAAGTTGTGATTTAAGTTCCGGTTATCATTAATAATGTATCAGAGCAAAATTACCCAGGTAACTTACAGCAAGTATGACAATATCTGTTAAGCCGCAATCATATGATGTACGACAGACAACTACAGTGAAACATCACAGACTGTGGCTTTCTGCTTCAATGAGTCTTTTTAGTTGGCAGTGTATTACTGGGTAAGGCCAAGACTGTGTGCCCTTTGGACTGAAAACAATCACTCAGACTTATTTGATTTTAAATTGGAAGCTTTCAGCTGTAACATCATTCATTCTAATATACTGTCTAGTATACCGTTTTATGGATCGCCAGAGTCCTTCTCTGCTCACATGCGTTAGAAACCTGCAAGTTACATTCTCTGCAAATAGTGCAAATGATTGGATTAATGAGGAATCCTAACCACTTCTTCAAAAAATAAAACGGGTACCTTAATTCTTTATGAAATAACCGCAATCTAAATTGTAATAGACCAATAACAGCACTAACAGCTCAGCACAACTGTGCCCACTGACCTGCAATACCTCAAGAATCACATTTGCCATGTGGTAGCTCATGTTTATTTACAAGGGCTCATTAGCGACTCGCTGCTTTGCTGCATATATGGCTTCTGCCTTTTAGCTTTTGATGGCTCCAAATTCCCTTTATCCCTATTTGGTCAGGATCTGTTCCTCTACCCACAGAAGTTCCCTTTTCAAAATTTGACTGTGTGATATCAATAAACTCTGGTGGCCGAATACTGACACAGATGGTAGATTCTTATAGATATAAATGTAGCCCTCATTGACGTCCACTCAATGGAGAAACAGTCTTTTGGTTTGCTCATGACTAAATAACTAACTGAACAAAATAACATAGGCCATTATTCTGTCGTTTCCGGCACATTTCAACCGTTGTCCGTTCCAGCTAGCTCTGCTTCGGGGTCACAGTTAGGTGCGGCTGTGCTTTGGAGGTTTTTGCCGGGGCAGATGAAGTGGACGAGGAGGATGAGGACGAAGAAGAACTCCAGCGCGTCTCCACGCCCGTGCTGGTCATCTTGAGCTTGCGTCTCTTGGCGAGGGGAGCGTTGTCCACGCTCTTCAGGAAGAATCCCTCCCGCTTCCCCAAGCTGAGTGCCTGGAGTGCACCGCAAACAGCACATGGGTGTGGTTAGCGCTCCCACCGGTAGCATCATACTCATCAAGATGCCAACATTGACAGAGTGTAAAATGACAGCTTGCAAGTAGTCACTGGCCTGTTTTGGTCAGCTGTTTCTCTTGCCTGAGTGATAGCTTCAATAAAGTACACCTTCACTGTACGCCACTGACCGCGTCCCTGAAATGTTGTGTCTGCGCCCTGCGCGCAAATGTGTGTGTGTTGACTGCACGTGCTGAGGGCAATGGATGCCCAAGCTCACGAATGAGTGTTCTAACGTCTACGTATATAACATTTATTTCCAGTGAATCTCTTAATTACACCATTATTGCATGGGAAAACATTTGTGCACATAGAAGAGAGTTATATAGATGGCTTATTCCAACGCACTCTTGCAAGGCGCTGAAATACGCATCAAGAAAAGGAGGAATTAAGTATACAGCTTGACTGCTCGGCCATGTTGTACGAGGCCAGGGATTTGGTAGTATACCCGGCCGGAACAACCCTACGTTCACACGGACAACAAAATGGGGACAAAGAGCAACCGGCTGCCGTTCATATTCAATGAGAGTTGGTGATTTACTGTGACAAGAGACAAGTGGCTGTATGCAAATACTGAGCGATGCAACACAGCGACAACCAATAGGAGTGAAGGCAGCTTAAACAAATGCTCCAACCAGAGCTATGGATCCAACATGCAAGCCCGGAACACCCCGTAGAGACAAGCAACAATGTAGGGTATATGTAGTAGGACACTGCAGAGACAAATGCTTATGTGCTTTAAAAGATGACGTAATTCAAGCTACGGCAAAGAGGCTCCGATATAACCACGCTTGATGAATTCAGCTGGAAATAAATAGATTGTTAATGTGTGGAGGATAGAACTGTGGTTACCTTGTAAGTGGCGTTGACGTAGGTACGAACCGCCGTCCCACTAGACTCTAGCACATCTGGAGTGCACAGAGGAGTAGTAGACATGGATGCTCCACCATGAAGCCAGCTGTTCTGCCGCAGATCCGACAGCTTGAGACGCCTTTCTGGATCCACCGTCAGCAGCCCTAACACCACAGAGGAAGTGGCTCATTGGGCAGCTCTGAGACCTGCTTCTATTGGTTTGTTACTGCTGTTGTTGAATGCTTTATTGAGAACATAAGTGGCTATAATCCTTCACTGTATACATCAGAGGGACAAGGACAAGATGGGGGGGGGGGGGGTTGAAAACAAGGTTGGGGGATGTTGACAAATAGCACCACGGGTTTGCCAATAAACATAGAATATGGCCTAATCAGACATGAACTTCATGGTTTAAAAAATGATGCTTGGCATACCAAAGGAATTTTGGCACGACTGGGTACAATCATTCCTGCGTAGGTTCGCTTGTTCGAGCAACATTTGACAATCAGCCAAGATCTCTCTTATTCATTTAGTGAGTTTACTGCCTGCTTAAGAACACTGTTTAACTGCAGAAGCACTGCCGTTATCCATCAAGGCAGACAAATGGAAGTTGATTCAAATATTGCATAAACATAAGATTTGCACATCTTATGAAAACTATTTTCTGCAGGCCTGGGCTCCATTTCTACTGACTGAACGTATGCACAGAAAAACGATGGTTACCTATGCAACCGCAGTTCTATGAATTTCAGGTGCATTGAGCACCTTGCTGTCCATCGCACGCATGTACAGGTCGGGTGTTCGCATGAACAAGGTCACCTGTGAAGTGTGCCCTCCGCCCCGGTACTAAAGGCATGTTCTCCCAGGAAGTGACCTCTTGGCAATGTTCTTGCGAGAAGTCCAAGTGACTGCCGAGCTCTGGCGGCCATCCGAAATTCATAGAACCGAGGTTACAAACGTATCCATCGTTCCTATTAATTTCTACTGACCGCCAGAGGTGGTGCGTTAAGCACCTGGATGACTAATGACAACAAAGTCACATGGAAATCCTGCCTGTCCTTCAGGAGGTCTGGAGCAGGAAGGATGGCTGTAGCCAGCGGGTTGTGCGAGACCACGGTAACCCTGTAAAATCAAACAGTGGCACTGGCCCTTCAGAGGCCAGACCCAGAGTTGCATCAGAGATGGGTCCGGGTGCCATATTCAACCCTCCAGCTGAGAGGGGAGGTCCGATCTCGCAGGGAGGCACCAGGGCCCCCCGTCTAGTAATCTGACCTGTACTGGGAACCACACTCTTGGGAGATTGGTAGCACCTTGTGGTTGCCTTGTAAGATCCTGTTTAGAGTGGGCAGTATCAGGGGGAGCAGAGGGAAGGTGTACAGCGTTAGCCATGCTTGGGCCAGCGCATCCTGGCCCAAGGGGCTCGTCGGCTTCCCTAGAAAAAACCAAAGGCGACAGTGTTGCCCGAGGGGCGAAAAGGTCCGCTTCTGCCCTGCCATATCTGCACCAGACCACCGCTTGCACCACCTCGGGGTGCAGCCTCAACTCCCCGGGATATGGGTGTTGCCGGGATAAAACATCTGCAGCAGTATTTTGAATGCCTGGTAAGTGCATTGCCCTCAAGCTCAACAGGCGAGGACGCGCCCACAACAGCAAATGCTGGGCCAGCCTTAGACATTGTCTGGACTTTGTGCTCCCCTGGTGGATGATATGGTAGACCACCGAAGTGTTGGCTGTCCTTATGAGGACATGTCTTCCCACCAGCACTGGAAGGAAATGCTTGAGGGCGAGCAGAACAGCCTGTAGCTTGTTCCTCCTGCTGAGGGCTCCACTGACCTCTGACTGTCCTGCATTGCCAGACAGCCCCAGAGAGGGTCAGCGAGGACATTAGCCTCCCTGACTCCCTCGTCGTGTAGGCAAATGCCTGTAAAGAGGCATCGCTCAGACTGCGGGCGGTAGGATCAATCTCTGAGCCCTGCAATGTCTCGGACAGAGCCAGCACTAGGTGAGACACTGAATTCCTAATGTGTCCGATACGTAGCGCTTGATGATGAAATCTTCATTCAACCGGCACTGAGGTTGTAGACAGCGTGCGTCGGGCCAAAGTGCTTCGTCTGGCGATAGCAATAGGGCGGCAACAGCTGGTTCGATATTAGGCATGCGGTCCAGGCCGTGGTCAGAGGCAGCCTGCATGTTGGCCATTGTTCTGCAATCCCTCGGCAGAGGGGAGAAGCGTCTGGGGTCTGCCCAGCATTGCTGAAGCTCTTCCATATAGGGGGCTGAGGGTGGGACACAGAAAGCTGCAGGCACAGAGGTATTCCTAAAAAACGCACTCTGAGGGGTCACCTGGACGGGTGCTACATCCATCCCCAGACGTGACAAAGCCCTTTTTACCGCCGGCCTAACTGACGCATGGCTAGCGTGACCGTGGGCTGCCATTCGCCCTGTCTACATCCTCCTCACCACCAAAAAATAAGCTCCGACGCCCTAGTGGAGAGTGTAGCCCGGTGACAGTCTGGGCGGCAACGCCTCCCGAGGCTAATGTGGTGCGGCTGCCCCGGAATCAATAGCAGGCTGTGCACTGGGTCGTAGGTGAAGGAGTAGTGACTTAATCTCTGCAAATTCGGAGGCCAAAGTGTCCACCTTCTGTGCTAGGAGATCACTCTTTATGCGCTTGCACTTACCGGGGGCTGCCCGAGGCTCACTCCTCTTGCGCTTGTTAGAGCCAGGGGACACACCCCTCGAGAATATACCCTGTCCTCTACCTGGGCCAGCCTAGCACACCATGTGGCTGGGCTCATGCAGCTGCAGTTCATGCATGCAAGCTCGGTTAGGCCTTGCCTCAAGTGCTCGATGCCAAGGCAAGACGGGCATCTATTGCGGCCGTCCTCCGGATCAAGAGGGGCCTGGCAACCCTGGTATATCGGAAACATGGTGGGTAGATGTCCCCTTGCACACTAGTTATGCAAACAAAATTAAGCAACCGAAATCCAAACCGAAGCCGATATCTACGACAAAAGAAGAGAAATAATATGCAGCACGTAGCTGCCAGTTAACTAAATGAAGGCAAGTTATGCCAACATAAATAACAGGGGAAAAAGTCCCCTGTGATTTCTACTGACTAGTGGTCAGTAGAAATGAAACAGAACTTAAAACAACTGACATTAAATATCTGCTTCTTTGTGGCAATGATGGATAACCGACTTAAGCAGAAAGTGTCTGAAAGTTGGTTTAAAAGCCATCAGCGATATAAATGGAGATTCAACACAGACAGTAGATGTGAAGTGTTGTTTGAACAATACCAAACTGATATTAAGAACAGCTCTGCAATAGAACAACATTGTCGCTACAATTAACTTGCATTATTTTCATTAAAATACTAAATAGTTTTACCAAGCCTACGCCGTAAAAAAAAAAAAAAAAAAAAGTTTCTTCCCATCTAATAGGCTAATTCTTTCATTTCCAGTTCAGCGCAGTATGTAGGCAGTAATAATTGGGGCAAGTAAAGGCATACCTTTGACAAGCTCTTTGGCCTCCTCTGACACGCCTTTCCAAGCCTCCCCAGCCAATGAAAACTCTCCCTCTTTAATCTTCTGCATTATATCAGTAGCATATGATGAGGTCATCCCACGCTGCTCGCTTTGAAAGGGCACCTGGCCAGACAGCATGGTGTACTGAAAAACACACAATTACTTCCACAGTAGATAACACCTGCCACTGCCAAAGGGGATGAATCCATCTTTCCGGTGTAAATTACCAGGATGACCCCTAGACTCCAGAGGTCGCAGGCCTTGTCATAACCGGCGCTGTCAAAGAGCTCTGGCGCAGCGTACTGCAGCGTGAAGCAGGGCGTCTGCAGCGGGGCGCTGCCCGCGGGACACAGGCGGGCGAACCCAAAGTCTATCACCTTCAGCGGTGCCTCTTCCCCTTCGTCGGCAAACAGCACGTTCTGCCAAGCAAATGGAGGCCCCGGTCATACTGGCTCCCCCACCTTACACACCTGCTTCAAATGCCGAATTACCAACGGAATGGGTTAGTGGGAGTGATGGCGACATGGCTTGAATGGGGGGGATGGGGAGAGAAAGTGAATCTGCCTCTTGTGAGTCATTGCTTGCATAAACTGCCCTGAATCACAGTCAGTCAGTCACGGGCACATTTTCAATTCAGCGCAAGTAACTGTTGGTCCTGCGGCTGCCGCCTCCTCGCCTGACATCAGCAGATGCAGAGGCAAACCATTACTCTTTGTGTTGTCCTCCAACCATTACAGCAGCAAATGACTTTGACACAAGCAGCAGACTAATTAGTAAACACATTGGCTTTAAAGGCCACCGTTAGCAGGCGATAGCGCTTCAACCCTTTTTCCCCCCAGCCGGTACGATAGGGCCGTTAATCAACCCATACGTGAATGAGCCAATAGGTTACTTGTGCTGTAGGGGATAGAATTAGGAGGGTGCAGTGCGATCCATGTGGACAGAGCCAAGTCACGGGCACACCTCTGGTTTCAGGTCTCTGTGCACGACGCCGGCCTCGTGCATGAAGCTGACGGCCGAGACCAGGCTCTGCAGCAGTTGGCTGGCCTCCGCCTCGCCGAAGAGCTTCTTCCTCTTGATCCTCTCTAGCAGCTCCCCGCCTCGCAGGAGCTCCATGATCAGATAGCTGTGGTACTGACCGGACAGGGAATGTACACACAGGTAAATACGTGCAGATCATGCGAGAGGAATCCCTACCACACAATATCTGGCTGTTGGAAATTATTTCTGGTGTTCTTGTTGATTTTAATTAGAGTAGAAATATTTTCTTATAACTAATCTTTTTGTTTTTCCATTATAAATATATTCAAAAACGCAGGTCGCCCATAGCTATTTTTTTCCTTCATCAATATATTTTTTAATATCAATGGGTATCTCCTGGTTAAATAAAGGTTATATATGTTGTATATGGCCTATCTTCATGCTGTTATGTCATCCTGGCCCATTAAAAGTAGTAGTAAAAAGCTTGTTCATTTGGAAATTTACAAGTCAAAACTTATGGCCCATGTTAAAGACTATAATATGTAACCACCACAATAATGTAATGTAGTGAGTTTAAGGTCGCGTTAAGATGCAACTTCTTTTTTTAAATTAAAAGCGCTGGCCTGGGCTGAAGCGGTTGTCATGGTTCTTACAGGAAACACCAGGTCTCACTATGCACTTGTGATTGGTCAACTGTCAAAAAAAAAAAAAAATTATTAATTAATAATAAAAAAAATAAAAAAAATCGGAGGACGTAGGGCGTTTTCTTCTTCAACTGAAAAAGAAGCGCAGATCTGCTGAAAAAAGTGCCTGTGGCAGCGTTTCGCTTCAGCTTTTAGCTTTTAAAACACACTCAATAGGGTTATAATGTAAAAAATAGGCAGAGAGGTTCCAAAAAGACGTTACGTCTGAACGCGGTCTAATGCTGCTAGTACCTGGTCAGTGTAGACCTCGTGCAGATTGACAATGTTGGGGTGACTCTCACACTGCCTCAAAGCTGCAATCTCCCGCTGAGTGTTCACTTCCATTCTAATATAGGCAGGACAGAAGATCAACAAGGACATTCTATAAATTAGAGCTGTTAAGCAGGTCAAGTAGACACCGTGTCAAGTTGAATTACCCTGAATGTGGCCAAAACTTCTGTCTCCAGAGAGTGTAAACTGTCAATAATAATAATAATAAAGGCCTGTCCAATAACAGACTCATGCTACATATAATATACATAAAGAACACAATTAAATACATACAGTAGGAGGTACGGTGGCTGACAAGAATGTATCAAAGGCCCCACAATTCAATGCGGGGAAAATACAGCCTCAGCAATAATTCATTGTACAAACGGCTCGGCAAAAGAATCTGAGCATTCAGTGCGAATCAAACATTCAAACCACATCCTCTGTACTTGTGTTATAACCAAACTGGTACAGCTCGGTAATACTCTCAGCAACGATACAGAATGACTTGCGGTTCTGTGCGTGGAATACTTAGCACCAAAGCCATGACACGACCCACCTGCGACTGATGATCTTGACAGCGTATTCATTACCACTCTGCTTGTGTCGGCATTTTCTGCACACAGAGAAGCTCCCCTCGCCTAAGGGTGGTCCCTGCAGACACAGCTCATAGTTCTGAAAGAACTGGGACTCCTTAATAGAAAACAGGACAGATGGAGTTCATATGGAACATTTGCATTTTTACAGGACATTGCATGGCGCTTTAAGACAATGGTGGTTTTCAGTCATTCCAGATTCCACTTAATCAGCATGCATCCATCCACAACTACATCCATCAAAGATGCAAGCACCTAGTGAAGTAGTTGGTTGTAAAGAAAAAGGGCTATTGGTTAGGCGGTTATGGGATAGATTCCTGATATGTCCGGCTTTACTAGAAGCTTCCTAAAGCAAGATGCCTAGCGATTATTCAAGTTTTAGGATAGTTATGTGGAATCACAAATATATTAACCTACTGTATTATGGACAACAATTCGGCCAAAAATACAACGCTAGATAAATCAAAGTTTTAACAGCTGGCAAAGCAATAAAGTAGGGTTTAAAAACCAAACAAAATGATTTATTTTAAAATTATTATTATTATAAATATGTAACACAATGACACTGTCATTGTGTTACATATACATATATATATCATTTGGATAAAGCTGTACACATGAGCTTGTTAGGTTGCATAGGAGTTTCTAAGACAAGCAGAAAACCTGCTTGCCTGACAATACAACCCACAAGTGAATACAACCACATAATGTATTTCATACAGCCTAGCCAAAAATGGGCTACATCCACCGGTAAGGTCCAACCTATTACAGTCCTACCTCTAACATGGCACTGCACTGAACAGTAGCCGAGCCTGGTCGATCAACGCCGATGTGAGACTCTATAAAGTCCCCCATAACTGCATTCTTGTTGAACAGGATCGAAGGTGCAATAAATGAGTAGCCCTGAAATCACAGACGAGTTTGGTTGTTTCTTGTCCGAGTGCAGTTAACATAAATTGGATTCGAAGAGCACTTAAAAAGAAATCTATAGAAAGATAGCAGCAAGAGGACTCAGAAAGGTGTAAGCTTTTACTTATTCTTTAACTCAATATTAAGTGCTCAGGCTGCCATTGACTTACATTGTTTCTGACAAACCTCGAACAACAAATGATTGATCGACTTAATATTGAGGCAAGTTTGGGGTTTAAAACAGTTGTAAAGATGCCTACAATAATCAATGTAAATTATTTCCAGTAGCTAATAGAAAAGCATGGGTAGGCCAAGGCGGGTCGCGTGGACAGACCTGGAACAGACGATCAGTGCTCGGAGGTGTGCTGGCTGGGGAGTCGACAGGGTCCATGCCAGTGAACTCCTCACTAAAGTTCCCCACGTCCAGCTCACTCTTGAGCTCTGGTCTGAAAGGGCTGGCCACCTTCTTCTCTGCTAAGTCAGCCCAGCTCAGGCCCTGGGATCAGTGAGACAAAGGTACGCTTGTTGGTTAACGTGCGTGTATGTATTTGGGTATGGTGGTTGCACTCTACTGTTAGATGGCGGATGAGATGAGGAGGGCAGGAGGAAACCACCTTGAAGAAGGGATGTGCCTTTATGTCTGCAGCCCCTCGCGGCCCAGAGCCCAGCCTCTTGTGGGGATCCTTCACCAGCAATTTCTTCAAGAGGTCCTGAGCTACTGGTCCAATCATGGAGGGAAATGGTGGATCACAGCGCAGGATGCGTCTGTTGGGAAGAGAAGAAATGTGCCAAAGTTCACGGTTTACATTTGAAACAGTCGAGGAGGAGTAGAGCACAATGTGGGCCTATCAGAGCTCACTCCCTTCCAAAAAAGTAATAAATAAATAACAAAACAAACTAAATCAGGTATGCTTACTTTGACACTTCACTCTGGGAGTTCCTCTCGCCCTCCAGGGTGAATGGAGACGCTCCTGTCAGCAGTTCAAACATCAGGATCCCAAGACTCCACCAATCTACAGACTAAGACAGAAGAAGAAGGAGCAAGCTAAAAATGTAATCTTTGGATGGATTCTGGCTTCTTGTACCGAATTTCCTGAAAAGATTACCGTCAACTTTTAAAATGGATGTGAGAAATCTCTCTAGTGCATTTTATGTTTTTGGCCAGTTCCTTTATGTTTAATTTCCTGCCAAGATCCCCATCTTGGTACCTACTGTACTCCCTGATGGGAATTTACAATCGAAATCAACTTGAAACCTACGAGCTACAAAACCCTGCCTGTGGCATTTGATCCTATAGTACATCTCCATTTCTACTGATACCTCTGTAACACGTATAGCCCTTAAAGAGGTGTTGTAGGTACGATCTGAGAGCTACAAAATGAATGTCATTTGTTAGAAGTGTAGCTGTTCACCATAGACATCAGTGAGTGAAACGCTCTGTGATAATATCTGCTCTGGTCCATTTTGAGTTAACCTGTTACCCGAAGATTTCTGACCAAGCATGGTGAATCTACCTTGACTGCCTTTAAAATGAATGCGTATGAACAGCTACAACAACTTTGTCAACTGTGCTTCATAACTTCAAACCAATGGGCTCCAGAGAGAGGGAGCAGAGGAGGAGACTTTGGGTGTTTGTGTTGGCGATTTACAAAACCTTGCTTTTACCATTTTTCTCTCAAATCTCTCAAATCATACTTACACCAGCTTTAAATGTAGAGCTTGCAGCCTTTGTATTTGTTTCTCATTACCTTGCCATGGCCTGATTTACCCCGGATGATTTCCGGGGCCATGTACTCTATAGTGCCACAGAATGAGTAAGTCCTTTCCTTCTGTATGTAAAGAAAGAAAAATACAGTCATGGAATAATCTATACACAGATCTGTCTGTAATGACAAGAACTGTGACCGTATATAAACATAAACACGCAGGCATGTCAAATGTGTAGAAGTTGGAGGCGTTTTTAATGCCTTACACACCTCTTCTACTAGAAATTCTTTGCTAAGCCCAAAATCTGTCAACACCACATGTCCATCGCTATCAAGGAGGATGTTTTCCAATTTGATGTCACGGTACACAATCCCAAGCTGTGGATAACATAGCAAATATATACAAACATGCATGCAGTCACGTTTGAACAGAGACAGTATTTAGGTAGACGTGAAGTAAATGGTAAACGGACTGCATTTATATAGCGCTTTTACCCAAAGTGCTTTACATTGTTTGCCTCGCATTCACCCATTTACACACATCAGTGTCATAGTGCATTTTCAATATTACCAAGGTCAAGCACTAATATCTTGTGAAATAAATAATTTGAACCAACTGGCGTAAATAAAATAATCAATAATATATATATTTTTTAATTATTTTAAAATGATGCTGTAGATTTGTGTAATTCTTTAGGGATGCCATAGACATGCATCAGCTATCTGTGGGTCAAATGCTCTGTGAGAATATCTGTTCTAGTTGATTCCTCTATAGAGGTTCCTTTAGATTTGGTTCAGGGCCTATCAAGTGCTACTTCCCTGATCTATCTTGCCTGTCACTCACAATGCTTTCCAGAGGGAGGAGCGGGGTTGCTTTGTGTTGTGTGGCTTGACAGGACAAACACCTACCTTATGCAGGTGCTCCAACGCCAGGATTGTCTCTCCAATGTAAATTTGCACCTCCTCTTCAGCAAAGTGATCCCGCTGGTACAAATGTGTGAACATCTCCCCTCCACTCACATAGTCTATATTCATTTATAGATAGACAACGCACTTCAATAGACAAAAACAAGCCTACAGTGCACGACTGGCCAACAGATAGGAAGACACACGCGGCAATAGAGAAAACACCCTTTCAGAATTGCAGGGTTGAGACCGGAAAGTTTGGGTCCACTGCCCACTCACCCAGGATGAGATGCAGTTTGCTTTGCGTTTGAAAGGCATAGTGGAGGGTAACAAGGAAAGGAGACTGGCGAATGTGCTCCAAGACCTGCCTCTCGGTGCGAGTGTGCTCTGTAGTCTTTGCCTTTTGGACGATAGCTGCTTTCTTCAAAACCTGGGGGAAAAAAGGTATCATACACTTACAGTTTCCACTTGTAAACACCAACTTCGGAGCTTTGTTTACACCAAAAAAAAAAAAAAGAAAGATTATCTTAAAGTCCTACTGTAACTTGAAAACCTACTATATGAATGGAAATGTGGCTGCAGAGAAACAAATGTAATGTAAAAAGTAATATTTCTGGCAGTATTTTAGCCAAACAGTCATAAATAATTATAAATAAATTATACACTTAACAAAACACTTTTTTTTTTTACATTTTGTTTTAAATTAAGGACAATAAATATAAATTAAACATATCAAATGGTGGAGTCAGCGATGCTGGAGAAAGATCATTGATATATTACCACTAGATAAAAACAAAAACACCTGCCAATGCCATAGAACCTCAAAAGCTCCGCCCCCCACGTTGGACATAAATTGCCAAAATTGGGATAGTGTTGTGTGGTGTGGTCTGCACCACTTTGTTTATGTTCCCGTTTACCAAGCTTTGGCTGTGTAGAAACACCTGATTATTTTTTCAGTGCACACACAGAACGGACAGCTAGTAGAACGTGAGGCGATATTTGATGAATTAAAAAAAAGGTTATCTTACAATTGCTGACTCCATCTTTAAACATGTATTGTGGTTTGCATTAGATCAAAACAAATGCCAGCCTTACTTTCATTGCATACAGCTGGCCTTCATCATGGCCGCTGTTCTTCCTGACCAGAAACACTTTTCCATACGCTACACAGATAGGAAATACAAATAAAAGAAATTGAAAAACCTTTCAGTTATAATTGATTAAACCATTAGATAGGCAGATCCCTCTTTACAGTAAAGAAATATAAAAAGATGTTGGGAAACCTGAAGAAGCTAAACAGGCGTCCATGTTTGGAACGTATCCATAAAGGCTAGGCGAATGTTCCACGGGACATTTCAAAATGTACTGCTGTAATAATGGAACAGGATCTTCTGCTATTTTTCAATTGGGTTAAGCTGTGGTGACAGGGATACCAAGTCAACATGGCTTAAACACAAGATTATTTGGCACATATATTATTAGGGGTTGTTTTCAACTTGCCAGTCAGGTTGGGGCAACCATACCATAGAATGATGGTGATACATCTGAATGGCTACATCTGAATGGCTTTCTGTTTGATCTTATCCTTCCTTGAGCCAAAGTCACCATATCGCTAAAACCTTGGTTGGATTTGCTTGAATTTAGTGATGATCATAACAGAACTAACTGAACTGAATAACATTTGCTTAAAAACATTTGCTATCACCCCTGTTTGTAGTTAGACCACAAACAATCCATTTGTTTTCCATATCAGCCATGATCTGCGTGTTCACCAAACCAAAACACATCCTGCTATAAACATTAATTCAGTTCAGCAATGTTATATGTTACTGGATGTAACAAAATGTGAAATGTTTACTGAACACAACTCTTAAAGGCCTTGTTAAGACAAACGTTTCTTTGAGCATGGCTGTTACTGTGTAAGCATGCCTAAGGAGCCCCTTACCTCCAGTACCCAACACTTTGAGAAGCTCAAAGTTCTCCATACCGACCTTCTCGGTATGACCGGTGAGGTTTGCTAGAAAAAGCAATGACACAAAGAATTAAATAAAACTAACATACCATTAGGTTTGCATAAACACAGTCTCCTACACAGACATGTTCCATGTAGGTTAATTGTCAGTAATTAATCAACATAATGAACAAGAACAATAGTACTTTGAGTTTATGCTAAAGTTATGGGTAAGAAATTATGCTTGATGAATAATACAAATCTGTACATGACTCATCATCATAACCAACTATGATCATAAGATTACTATCACAGAGCTGATCGTGTAGTTTCAACATAAAATATATTTAGAGAGTTGTAGAACGCCTTAAAGGCGTACTGAGTAAAAGAAAACGCATTTAAACCTGGTATAACGGGACTCACCATTTGTAATCTGATGTTTGACAGTGCAATCTCCTCTTCCCGTTTTTGTCTCGCTGTCATCGCTGCTATCCGATGTGTCGCCAGGCATTTTCAAAGTGGGTTGTCTACGGTCTACTTATATAAATCCAACCAAATAGCCAGCTGTTTTTGGTATTTAAATGTTATTGAAAACGCGATACTAGTAAAGTATTATCGCATTATCAATGTGTCCAGAAGTAATCATAATGCTCTGAAAGTTATTTTCCAAAGAATATTGCCGCTTTAGTGCCCTCACATTAGACATCCTGTTGTTTCGCATTAGCGATGCATTACTTCAACTAAGCTGTCTAGCCGAATAATAATGGCCGAAATCAATGAGTAAAGACAGGGGTGTATTATGGCACTTTCTACAATTACTGTAAACGTGAGTTCACTCTATTTACCAATACCACCAATGATGAGTGTGGCTGTTAAACCCCTGTAAATATGTTCATGTTGCCGGTAGTTATTTTAAATTAATTTACATCAATACAGAACCATTGATTGCTCAACTAGTAAGAACGTATTGTCAAAATAATGTAAAACATATATTTTAGTGCGTAACTCGTTAAATTACTCGATGTTTAAAGTTATTAAATTGAACGATACGTTCAAACGAACATTTTACCTTACTAGCTGGCTATTTATTGCAAGCTAGCGAATCTCTTCTGTTGTTGCTTCAAACTTGGCATAGCATTCGCTATTGATTGGTTAGCACAGTTAGCTAAGTTAGCTAGATACCTGGGCTGTCAAATGATCCTCGTTGTCCATAAACGTGATGGAGACAAAGAGCGGCGTATAAAACCCCTGGTCCATTTTGTCTGTCCCTATGTAAGCCGTGTCCGTGATTCACTCATGTTCAAAATAATGCAGTCTCAAAGTAGGGCTGTTTTACTGCAAACTACCAAACGTCAGGGTGCGTCTAGTAGAACAACCCGGACTGTGGCCTGTCACGTGACTAAATGGGACTTCAGCTCAAGAAAGCCGCAGGGGGAATTGGATACACATATTCCCAGATGTGCCACAGTCGGACATATTAAACTTCATTAGCTGAGTGTAAATTTAGTTTAATGCCTTGAGGGATGGCTGCTTTTTAGATTACGTGTTTGTTTACGTCAGAAACATTTGAAAGAATGTCACAGGTTGCTAAATAGATAAACGTGCAACGTGGGACAACTGGAAAATTATATTTTAAGTAAAAACTATGTTCAACCCATCACTGCCAAAAAATGTTTAATCCGCTATCATTTTTGTTTCTCTGGTGTTTGTAAAGATTGTAAAATCACAACAATGATCACAGTTGACTATTACATTCAGATATATTTAGCAGAACATTGTCAATTTCCACTTGTACATTACACTTTCTGAACAATGTGAGAATTCCACACTATTGAGGGGGGATATTCTAATGGGAATAACACAAAAATACCAATTTCTCTGCCATTATATTGTGTGCCTCTGGTCAATAATGTTAAAAGCACAGTTTTTGTTATGTTTAGAATAAATCAGTGGTATTCCTTCCACTACTCCATACATCCATTAACACTGAAACAAATGCTGACGATATTTTGGAAGTATTTGGAGCCATGTCTGGCATATTGGTCAAGAGCCATACTAGCAGTACTGCATGAATTTGTTTCTCTCAAAATAATTGTTACAGATCAGTGTAAAACAGACAGTATAGGCTACAATACCATACATCTGATGTATATTTGTCTATATGTAGCCTAGTAACCATTAGATTGAGGTTTTTGTATTCTTGCTGAGGACTCAAGATGCCAAGTTTTCTTAGAAAGTAGAAAAAAATAATTAGGCAATCACAAGTGTCATTGACATTAACCCTTCAATGCACCCTTAAGCACTTACTCTGGGAAGATCTGCTTAGATGATCAATCACTATGTAGTTTTAAAAGACAGCCAGCACTAACTCGATCTATCTATCTATCTATCTATCTATCTATCTATCTATCTATCTATCTATCTATCTAACTAACTAACAGAACTGGTGGGCTAAGTTAGGGTAAATTCTTTGTCAGTGACTCAACAAGGCATCTCTTGGTGAAAAAGAGTACCAGACCTTTATCTTGTTTCAAGCTTTGAAAATACATTTGACAAGTACACAAAAAATGGAATTAAACTGTCAAATGCAAGGAATCACAGCTCGACAATGACACAACTGAGTTGGCGGCACAAAGGAACAGGAAGCGACATGTGTTTTGTAACTTTTGACAAGCCTCTCAGAGAACAAGGGAGTGAATTGAATATTGTCTGTTAACCTTGAAAAGAACAGGAGGCATTTAAATGTACAGTATTGTTGTATGGACTTAAACGTAAGATTTGTATGTTTTGGTAGATACTGTTAATGGTATCCTGCACGAGTGTTTTGTTGTCCTCAAGTTGCCAAATGACATGCTAGACTTTCTTGAATGTAAAAGGTTGTGAACATCGATCAAAACAAAAACATACAGTACAGGCCATAGGTCTGTATGATAATTTATGAAGGCATGAACAGATAATGTAAATAATGCAGTGTTTGAAGGGAATTGCTTTTTGTTCCACTGTGGTCTGGCTGTTCCTTCCAGTCACTGGTCCTTTTCTCTCATCACCGAATGGCAATCAGTCCCACATCTATGAGTTTCTGAATTTTCTGTGCAATAACTGGATTCTTTAAGTGACTGCAAATCAAGAGAAAAGGGGAGAAACAATTAATTGAATACATTTAGTAAGATGTGTCGTATTCATTCACTGTACCCAGTATCCACACAAAAGCCAGTTAGCTTACTCGCTGAGCGCCTGCGGGTCTTTCTGCATTTGTTCGAGGATCATGCGCATTGCTGGGTCACTCATAATCTGCTGAACATCAGGGTCTGCCATAGCCCTCCTCTTCACATCCTCAGGGCTGTCGTTTCTCACAGCCTGGCTCATCAGGCAGCGCTGGATTCCCTCTGTAGCTTCCTGAATGGAGAGGCACACAGTACATGCCATCTTAAAACTATATTCAATTAATTAATATAAGGGTAAGTTAAAATCAATGAGACAACCCAGTGTGGCATCTCACAGCTGGTATAGAGTTCCTTCTGACCTGGAATACGTGTGATTTAGAAAGCAGTGGGGAATTGTATATTACATGTAGAGATTCTTAGATAGTGGGTAACATGTATACAGTAGTGTGTGTGTGTAAGGCTAAATGGCATAAAACATAAAAAGGACAACACTATACCTTAGAGGAAGAGTCCAGATCCAAGGCTTTCTGATATGCATCCACAGCTTTAGAAAAATCTTTCATGGCTTCCAAAGCAGCAGCCTTGCGTGTATAGCCTTTTACTGTAGATGGGAGCAATATTGTGTTAAATATAGTCATATGAATCATAGCTAGTGCTTACAGCAAACTAATAATTCTATTCTTACATTAAACAACATAAAAAAAAAAAACCCACTTACTGAAATTTGGATCAAGTTTGATGCAGTCTTCACAATCCTAACAAACAAATGAGAGAAAGCTTTACATTACTAATGAGATTCATCATCATTCATTAATCTGGGAGGAGCAGTGTGTATTGTCAGACCATTAAGGGGCAGAGTAGTATAGGGCTAACCTGACATGCCAGAGGAATTGTTGTCACAAGTCCATCTGGGGAGCCGTACATTGAAACTGTTTGTGAATGGC
>JAOEGT010051469.1:0-19524 GCA_025447795.1 Speoplatyrhinus poulsoni | reverse complement strand
GTCCTGGAGGGCCACACCCTGCATGTTTTAGATCTCTCCCTGCTCCAACACACCTGATTCAAATGAACGGGTCGTTAGCAGGCTTCTAACAACCTTGAATCAGGTGTGTTGGAGCAGGGAGAGATCTAAAACATGCAGGGTGTGGCGCTCCAGGACCGGGGTTGAATAGCCCTGCCCTATGGCATTAAAGGGAGGGGTGCTTGTTTTGATTTCAATGTTATAAAGCGTTTGAGAATGCATGACCCCACCTTTAAGATCTGTTCACCTTAGTTCTTCTAAGTATATTTACATATATAAAAATTAAAGTGGAGACTGGGATTTTAGATAAAGATTGTGGATATTTAAACAAGATCAAAACAAATAAGCCTCATGCCGATGCAATTTGGTGCCCCCCCTTTCCCAATTGAACACACCTTGCCATGGCTGGCATAGTGTTGTGTGGCGGTCTGCACCACTTTGCACCCCCATTTACAGAGCTGTGTAGAAAGTAGAAACATGATTATTTTTCCTCAGCACCCACACAGAACAGGCAGCTAGCAAACCATCAGTAGAGGTTTGCTTAATTTTATTAAGATTGGATCATCTTACAATCACTGACTTTTGAAAGAACAAACAAAAATAATTCTTACCTTTGGAGGTATGGAGTCGTCTTGACACTGTATTTCACAACTGAGGCTTGACACACCAGGTCCTCGTCACTGTCGTCGTCGTCTTCATCATAATAAAGTTCCTCTTCTGAAATATCCTCACACAAGTCACTCTTCACTCTCATTGGCAGGGGTTCTGTCAGATACATAAGATGGACACAACAGAAAGAATGTATAACATACACACATTTTTTTATATAATACAAAGCAGGATAAGTCACCTTGCTAACATCAAGCTCAAATAAAACTCAGAACCCCCCCTCCCCCCAAACATCAAAATGCATTGCAAAGCTAAGAGCATTGTTTATGTGAGCCGTGTTCACCACTATGTTTGCATTCCTATTAACAGTAGCCTGGCGTTACCAGACACAATATTCACTTTGTGAATATAGCCTGGCCATGCGACATTAATGTGTTAGTCGTTGCCCCTTACCCCAGGTGAATAGTTGAACTATTGGACAGCGTTTAACCAATCGCAGTTGCTGTTTTGAGCAACTCATCTAGCTCTATCACCATTTAGAAACTAGAGTTACTCACCACCATCCTCACAAGCAGACGGAGTCTCCAGGGCTGCCAAAGCGTCACACAGGTTCACCACAATCTGTAATTGAGAAGAGAACAGAAGTTCAGTGTGGTGGCAAACAAACAAGACTCCGTTACCTGGCTCGGTCGCATTACGTACATCGTTCATTTTAGGCTCTGGGTCAACGGGGCGTTCCATATCCGAGTTGTCCAGCAGGTCCAAGGTTGTGTTCATGATCTGCGGCGTCGAGTCACGGGTGGCTTCTTCAGGCCTATCCTGCTCCTCGCGGAGAGCGGCATCAGAACCGGGGCCGTGATCCAGACTGGGCTTACGCTTTGCAGCGAGCTCAGAGCCAGCTTGAGACGCCACCTGACTCTTGGGCCCAATGTTGGGCTTTGTGGCGGCTTTGGGGGGCGCTGCTGCCGTCGTTATTGCCACCGCCATGGCAGGTCGCTTGAGAGACTTTCCTTTTGAAGCCAGCCACTCTGCTAGTTTTTCCCTTAGAAGTGAGCACATTAACAAGATTGAGCACTTCTGATATGTAATAACAATAATACAAGATAAATAAAATGTCTCTTCAATGCCATAGGGTGCCGACGCTGCCTTAGAAGCCCCGCCCCCACACACATTGCCACAGGTGGGATAGTGTTGTGCTGCCCGAGCGACCGTTCCCTTTTACAGAGCCAGGTCAGCACCCACCCCATCCCCCCGGCCTAGCATGTAGAGAACAATTCTATCCAAAGCCACTTACAATCAGTATACTTGTCAACAGTGGAGTGTGCGAGTGAAAGACCAACCTCCTTTCCTCCGCCGTCTCCGTGGAAACTCTGTATTGGCTGAGGGTGCTACAGACATGCTTTTTGACATTGCCTGCATCAACTGGGGGGGCCATGGCTTTGCTGCTTTGAGACCCCTTTCCCCTGGGCATCAGAGTGGTCCTGGAGCTGGGAGGTGGGGGGGCCATGGCTTTGCTGCTTTGAAACCCTTTTCCCCTGGGCATCAGAGTGGTCTTGGAGCTGGGAGGTGGGGGGGCGCAGCCAGCAACAGGACGGCCAGTGACAAGGCGCTTGGAAACAGGGGCCAGTCCATCCGACACAGACTTTGACCTTGAAGGTTGAAGCTTCAGGTCACCGTTCCCTTGCAAATCAGCAACGGACTTGGACCTGGTCTTTGTCGAGTATCCAACATTCCGGCTTTCTGCTTTGGTTGCAGGTGGCTTACCACTGGATTTTTCAGTGGTCCCCATTGTTATTGCGCCACTAGACTTCCAAATGGCTCCGATTTTGGATTGGACAACCTTTCCTTTATACATGCCTGGAGCAGATCTTGCGGATGGCACAACAATTGGTGGATTCGTGACTTCTGCCAGATGTCTTTGTTTCACAGCATGCATAGCAAGGAAAGCCTGAGAGATGCTCTTTCTATTATCGTTAACAGCTCTGTCGTCATTACGTACAGTCTTAATCTTTTTTAGAGCATCTCCAGAAAATGAAAATGAGACAGTTTCCTTTGTAGGCTTTACTTTCTGAAAGCCAGTCACCTTTGTCTGCGTCTCTTGTTTTCCACTGCGTTTCTGTTTTAAGGGAGCTGTTGAAGCACCAGTTTTAAGAGAGTACTTGCTTCCAGCGGGTTCAGCGTTCTCTTTGTTTCCCTAAAGTAAAAAGGTGACTGTTAGTATTACAGAGTACATTTTCCACCCGTTAAAACGTGTAAAAGAAATGTAGGCTACGTAATGCTTACTTTGTGCATGTTTTGATTACGCCTTGACGTCGTAACGGTGTCCATCTTCTTTGCAGGGCTGAAATGCGATTGAAACAATTAATAAAACGTTTAATAGTAGTAATACAAATTTATCAAGGATGTAAAACGCTGAGACCAGCCTCCTTAATGGATACATACGTTGTTAGACTATAGTGAAACCCATACGCCTCACACTGTAAACACTGAGCTACCGTACTGTACCAATATAACTATGGTGCCGTACATTAGCTAATAGCTACCGTATTTGTACAACGGCATACTTGGATAAACATCACCGTACTGTACTCTGAGCTACAAATTAATGTAATTTAACTCTATGTGACCGTTGCAAGCTATAATCATAAAAAGCCAGAATCAATGCTGCCTTACCGTGTTTTTGCTGCTGTATTTACAGTGTAATAAGAGCGAAACTAGCACAAACCACATTCAACTAGCTGCAAGACACAATCGCGTTCTCCGAGTGCTCAGTGCGGTTTGATATTGGCGCCTCTGTTCTTGAATTGGTCGAGCTTTTCTCGCGAGAAATAAATAACCAATCAGCGAGGCGGACCTAGAGCAGGGAGGCTGTATTTTCATTTGAATGTTTGAACCAAAATATCATAATATTGATACTGGTCTAATAAAGTACACGCCCAAAATGCAGCCGCTATTTCATGCCTGTCAGGGAGCCAATACATTACTCATAGTCCGTGTTTACCAACTCTGAACTGCCTTTGTTTACATGACGAGCATAAACCATACAGTACAAACGTATATGGAAAAACGAAACACGTGATTTGATTCGTGAGGGTACGTCAAACTTTTTCCAGATATATCAAAGAGAAAAGCTAGCATTTCATATGTTGTCCTGTAAGTGGCACTAGCGTGTTGACCAAGCGATGAAAACCAAAGAAGTACACTCCGAAAGAGTGCAGCAAGGGATTGTGGGAAACAGATTATACGCGCGCTATTCTTTATTTCTCCTGACTGTTTTTGTTATAGCACGAAAGTTATGACAGGCTGTATTGTATTTCGCATGTAGCGTAGCTGTGATCAACTTGTACATAACAAACCAACGATGCACCGTCACTGCGCTGCATTGAATTGCCCTAATGGCAAACACAATAACCAGCCCCTCTTCAGGTTTCCGAAAGATCATGACAGGTAAGCAAAGCATAGCATAAAACAGGATGTCAATGGGAAGCGAAAATGTGATCAGTTGTGAACAATTCTAAGTTATTCTACGGTACCTCTTAAAAATGATAATATTTGTAGTTTTTTTATTATTTTAAATTATACCAACATACTATTTAATCATTCGACGACGTGTATGTCACAGTGTAACTAATAAACCAGCCCCGATGATGCATACAATGTTATTCGCAATAGCTATACTTATTGTCTAACAAAATAACATACGATAAATAAGAAGACATGCTTAAGTGGGTTTATCAAGGATGTTAAACGTTGAGACCAGCCTCCTTAATGAATACATACGTTGTTAGAGTCAAAGCCATACGCCCCACACTGTAAACATTGAGCTACTTGCTGTACTGTACCAATCTCCTTCCTTGCCGATTAGTTGCTTGTTTGGTACCTTCTAACAATGTACATTAATCTAATCAGATGCAAAAAATGGGTTGAAAATTGCAAAATGGATCATGAGGATATAGCAGCTGACCAGTTGTACAGATACTACAGACTGTGTGTAAAACACTTCGATGCATCTTCTTTCGACAACAACGTAAGTAGTTTTGTGGCACCTACAATTAACACGTATTTATAGTAATATGAAGTTCTGTGTATTTGCATGCCATTGCTCTATTGAATGTACACGTGTGTGTAGTCCCAGGATGCTGTTAAAGTGTTGAAGGATGACGCCGTACCAACTGTATTTGATATAACTAACAAACCTCCGAATGGACAGACTAAGCGTGGCAGCGAAAAGGTAAGTTAGACATATTAGGTTAGGTAATGTTTCATGTAGAAAATGTGTGCAGCCGAGATAGTGTTTTGTAATTTCATTAAAAACATTTCATTATGTTTATCTCTTTATTTTTTTAATGCAGACTGAAGATGATGAACTGACGAATAAAGAAAAGAAAAGTGAGTCATTATGACCCTTTGCACAAACCTTAATGCATTTTTCACCTTAGTAGTATTCAGTGTTGGGCAGTAACTTGTTACTGTAATATCATTACATTTTCCAGTAACTAGTAGTGTAACTAATTACTAAAACTTATAATATTACAATTACTAATCCAAGCAATGATGCATTACTGCGCTACAAGAATGAGATTTCAGATCTGCTTTTTATGTTGACCAAAAATACACATTTACAAACAATGCTTTCTATTTGACCGGCCACAATGTAATAATGAAATAGCAATGTTGTCATGAGTAGCCTAATATAGATAATCTAATTATGGAATTTCTGTATTAAAATATAAAGTAAGCTGAGCTTCCCCTGTAGTCTTAGAGCAGTGCCACTGCTGTCTATCAAGATTAGTTTTTGGACCTCTGTATTTCCAAAATCCTGAATACGGCCATGCCGGCCAGTGACAGGATTCAGTCAGTCTACATCTTGATCTGTACTGACTGCTGATCAAATCTATCGATCGATCTCAGTCAATACTTCATATCCATCTGCCCAGTAAAACACCCACTATGTGTCAAAAGACACCATTGCCTTCTCACATAGAGCCTCCTCTGTTTGTATTGACAGAGGAAAGTATGTTTGTTTATACAATGTTTCGATTGTTGTTGAGTTTGTATTGCGTTCTTACAGCTAATTGTATTTCCCCTGTAGAAATCAAAAATACCCAAGCAGAGAAAACGAAAGATGACCCTGCAGAAAAGGAGGAAGAGAAGGAAGCGGGGCACAAAGGGCATCTTAAATCTTTATTTGATGTTTTGGTGTTGTTGGGGGAGCAGAACATTCCTTTAAAAGGGCCTGACGATAACGATAAACCGGACGCCCTCGCAGCTTCTTGCAACTTTCAGGCATTGTTTGAAAACTGGCTAAAAGTAGGAGATGAAGCCTCCAAGAATACGAGTGGGGCAGACCCTGTGAACAAGGAGCCCTGTTCCGCAACTCGTCTGAGTCAGTTGTTGGAAGTGTGTGAGAAATGCATTCGCCATGAGCTTTTGGAGGAAGTCAGAAAAAATCAGTTTTTCTCATTGGTCACCGATGATATGGTGAAGATCTCAGATGAGTTGTACCTACCTGTATTTTTGCGCTATCTTGACCAAGTTAACTGCCAGCAAGAGAAGTTTTTAGGGTTCTTGTTGTTTGAAGGGGATGACCAGGCCCTGGCTGAGAGACTTCTGTCTGAGTTGACTGACAAGTGGGGTGTAAATATGGAACACTGCAGAGGCCAGGCCCATTTCTATTCTGCCACATATTTTAGCAAAATAAAAGCTTTTGCTGCCCAACTTACAGAGAAGTATCCACTGGCAGTGCTTACGCCAGTATCCACCTGCGCCTTAAATATCTCGCTGGCCCATGGAATGGATTTCTCTGGAGTTCACCTCGTCATGTCTACCTTCAAGAAGATTGATTCCTTCTTCCTGATCTCCCCTCTACTTCGTTCAGAGTTTGAGCATGCCATTTCAATTTTCTACGCAGATAAAGAAGAAAAAGCCAGTCGGCTGAAAGAAGTTTGTCAGACTTCCTGGACTTTGTCGCACGATGCGTTTGAGATAGCAGTTGACATCCTAGAGTCACTGCTGCTCTGCGTTGACAGTGTGCATGACAACGAAGAAATGAGATGGAGTGACCAGGTGACACAAGAGGCTTTAGAGATTTCAAAGGCATTAGCTGATTTCGAGTTTGTCATGTCTTTGGTTGTGCTGAAAAATGTTTTAACACTTGTCAGAGCCTTCGGGAAGAATGTGCAAGGAGAAGCGAAACAGGCCCATTTTGCAGCAAACGGCTTAAAAGCGGTTTTGCACTCGTTGGCAGAAGTGCATGCCAACATCGATGTGTATCACGAGTTCTGGCACGACGAGGCCACTAACATAGCCACTGCCCTGGAGATCCCAGTCAAGGTGCCCAGGTCATTGTTGAGAAGGCAACGGTCAGAGTCCGGTGTGGTGACACTGCCAGAGAGTTACTATAAGGACCATCTGTCCGTCCCTGTGGTAAACCACGTCATCAGAGAGGTCCAGGCGCTCTTCTGTGAAAATCACCTGAAGGCCCTTAAATGTCTGCATCTAGTCCCTGGCGTCCTGGGGCAGCATAAGGCAGCTGAACCTGAAGAGCAGCACATCCATATGTACAAGGATGACATCCCTAACGCCAGCACCCTAACCGCTGAGCTGCACTGCTGGTCGGTTAAATGGAGCCACCGCTCCAAGGGCGAGCCGCTGCCCGACACCCTGCAGGAGACGCTGCAGCTGCCCGACGTTAAATTCTTCCCAAACGTGCTTGCGGTCCTGAGGGTGGTTGGAACCTTGCCTACCTTTGTCGTCGAGGGCAACGGTGACGTGGCCTACAGGCGCTTCAAGGCATATGTTGAGAGCACCGTGAGCAACCGCAGATCTAGAACTCTAGCGCTTCTGAGTGTGAACGCTGATGTTAGACATGACTTGGACTCAATGGTTGACGCGTACCTGAAGACGTACCCTGAGTGTGAAACTGTGGAGTGAGGATGTGTGGTCTTTTTTTATTTTATTTTTATTGCTATCGTAGCTCAATTCTAGACGTGTGGAGTTCATTGTTAAGTTACAACCTTTTAAGAAAATGTATGCAATCCTATTTTCAATTTCGTTTTTTGCTACAATATACAGTAAATATTGTTAATTCTATAATATAACAATATTACAATCAGTATTGTCATCAGTTTAACAGTTCATATTGAGTTTTCCCCTAGTACTTTTTTGTGTGTATTTTTTATATAAAGAATTAATAAAAAATAAATAAAAAGCAGTGTTGTCATGATTACTAATTAAATGCTTCTCAAGAGCATTGATCCAAAGATATGAGGATATCTGATCTTATCTAAGCACTATCACAGTGTAATTAATAAAAATAAAATAATGTTAAATGACCAAGTTATGGGTGTTTTATTTATAGTTCTATCGTCAACCAAACCAAAATATAAATATTAGAAATGGGTATTTTATTTTTTTTCCTTGATTTTTCTTTTTTTTTATCTGGTCCCTGGGGCTAATTTACATTAAATGGTTAAATTAATATACTGTAAATCAGTAACATTACTCAACCTTTGGTTATTTGGCTAAGGTAAAATCTAGTTGTAAACAAACTATATTTGTCCAATATCCTATTTTCTTGATATTATGAAAATGTAATTACAAAAACCAACACTATTCTAATTAATATCAATGATGCAGTTGTGAATAGAAAACATTTTTGTTTTAAATATATAGGCTATGTTTTTAATATAGACTTGTTATTAACAGCAAATATTTGTCAATAGAAATTGACAAACGAAAGCAATAAAATACTAATTGTCAGTGTAGAATAAACAAAATAATCACAGGATCACTATCTAACATGACGTGGAAAACATTACTGTAGCAGGCCATAGTGTAACAGTAGCTCAGACAGATTGGACCTCGCACGAAGAGGAACAAAACGTGAACCTCGCACCGCTCAAACAGTACCACAGTGCTCTCTACAGGTGAAGAACGGCATCGTACATTTTAGTTCCTGGTTAATGGGGGTTACATGCTGTCGGCACACCACGCATCATCAACTTTTCAAAGAATGTAATAAGTCTGTAGTTATTTTCGATCATAGACGTTCAGCAAAACTGTAATAAACGCGACGTGGAAGCTGCAGGTTTTGCACCAACCATGACTTGGTAGACTCAGCCTCAGGTTTGCTCAGTAGGCTTACCAGCTTGCAGCCGCTAGCTAGCTGTGCTGCTAGTTAGCTACCTATGCAGTCCAAAATGACTGACTGCTGTGCCGCAACGAACTGTGGTTTCCAGCAAGGGAAATCGGATCACGATGTTCCCCTTTTCAGCTTCCCCTTAGATGCAGAGTGGTAAGTGTAATTTTTTTCATATTAGAGTAATAAATTACCGCGTGTGTGCAGAATGTGTTGTGGCTATCCACCATTAGCATGCATGAGCCTATAGCATCATGTTAGCTAACAGGGACACAACTCTGTTGAAAATGGCGCAGACTGTTCCTGAAAGAAAAGTCATGGTAGTGAAATTACCTCTCTTAATTTTTGATTCGGAAGTCGAAAACATCGTATGTTCTTGATCAGCTCTGCGCCATATTGTATGAATCCATAGATACTTCTTTTTAAACCTGACATGGTAACTTTTTGCTAGTGAAATTTTAATTAGTGAATGAAACAAACCTACCGTTTGGCTCCACTGTTCTAGCATGGGAAAGGACCAGCATTTCATATTCATAAATATGTTTCCCTCCCGGATTTAGTGTGATGGCCTTTTCTTAATAGTGGGTTTTAAATTGTAACCTATTTTCTTTTAATTGTCGTTAGACAAATGTACTTGCAGCATCCAATACTCTGCGGAATCTGGCGCCTCCTGTTGATCGCCTTTATATATACATGTTTTCGTTTTATTGTAGGACCTAATAGTAATATTTAATAGCTGGCCTTACGCACAAACATAATGTGTTGAAATAAATCGAGCGTATTTATGACTGCCAAAAGCAATCGCAATCAAATGCTTTTCGGGACATTTCTGTGTGTACGTGTACATGAAGTATGTAGTGCGTAGAGTGATGGATATAAGTACAGAGGCAAAGGGAGATATTAGATCGCAGCACATGGAATACAGGATCATAATTACACTATTTACATAAATACACATCCAATAAGGTTGAGAGAATCATAAGCAATTGGGCTATTATTATTTTGGAATTATATGATACTTCCATTAGGATAGTCCATTTTAATATGGCCAACTGTGCAGTTTGATATTTGCAATGTCACAGTGTTGTGTAATAGAAAAAAGGCACTTCTAGCCTAGTTAAACTTAAATGGTTTGCTACAATTTACACTGAACACCAGATGACCCTCTTGTTCCTGTATTGACTGGCCTAATTTGATATTAAGGTGTAGAAATTATTTTTAGATAATATGCTTTTTGTCAAATTCAGCGAATATCTCCTGCTAGCTGTCCATTCTGGAGTTCAAATATCATAATTATTTCTCCATCATGGGCCCCGCCTTTTTAAGATGTATTAAATATTTCCAAATATTTGAAGCTGTTTTACAAATTAAATATAACAATCACTATCATTGGTTGACTTCCCTTTTTTTCTTAAATTAAAAATACTTGTGATGTTGATTTAACAGTGAATAATTTCGGTTGCTTGGGAATTTGATTGTTTTTGGTGGCTAGCACTAAGTCTGCTTTTAAAGAGCCAGTTTTGACACAATTATAGCCATTCAAACACTAGCATGCAATCTTAGCATCTTTGATTTGTCCTGGGTTATTGCATAAGCATTTTCCCCCTTTCTTTACATTAACATATATTTTAAATGTGTCAGATTAAATTGAACTTAAAAAGTGTAGCCTATTGATATTACCCCCCAACTTATATTTTGTAATAACGTCTCCGCTTAACATATTTATTTTGCAGCTGCAAACAATGGTTGACCAACTGTCATCGCCAAGACTTGGCGTCGGAGGCCCCTGAACAGTTACATAAGCTCTACAGACTTTGTGCGAAACATTTTGAGCCCTCTCTTATCTCCAGTGAGGTAAGAATTACAACTGAACACCATATATTATTGGCATAAGAAGAGGCGAAGTGGCCTAGTCCATTTTACTCACCTAGGTCAACGTTATCTTTATAACATACCAACTAGCCTACAAATATAGCATGGCTAGGATGAAAATTAATAACTGAATCAGTACATTGACACATTTACACGTGTGTGTCTGCGTGTGTGGTGTTATTTCATGTTTACCATTAGCACGATTAACAGATCATTACATTTGGGATCTTGCTCATATCATTGGTGTTTTTTCAGGAGACGTCCAGTTGTGTTTTGAAGGAAGATGCAATTCCAACAATATTTGATTTCGCAGAGCCGTCAAATAACCCATCAACAAGCAACAGGAAACGAGCCAGAGATCCTGTAAGGTTTCCTCATTTACAATATTATTAGAAACGTTTTTAATATATATTATAAAAAACGATTTAGTGCCTATAAATATCTTATTGTCATCTATGTATTTTTATATATGCTCAGACAGAGGAGGAAGATGCTTCTGTGAAGAAAACTAAAGGTAGTCATTTAACACTCCAATGAAAATAATACACACATTATGCCTACGTAAAGCCAGTTTTCTTTACGTGTCTATATTTATTGTATATGCATATACTATATGTATGTGGATATTCATATACTAATTTTTTTCTTTTCTTTTTTACCTCTTATTTCAGAAAACACAGAAGCACCTACAGTGACTGAGAAGTCAGAATGCTCTGACAATAGTGCCCCATGTGAATTACAACATGATGTCCAGAGCCAAGAGGAGGAAACCACCTCAAAGGCTAAAGATACTCTGAAGGTTTATTTCAAAGAAGTACTTGCCCTCACTGGGTTCAGCATCAATGGGGCAAAAAGCACAGATGAGCCGATGGGAGGCGCGCGAGGTCAACAAAACCTCCACCCGATCTGTGTGGAGCGAATCGATCGGAAGGAAATCCTCCAGTTCAGCGAGGACCTCATGCGTGAGGAGATACAGAACAGCCTGCGGTCGGCTCGATTCTTCTCCATTCTGTTTCAAGACGTGACAAACGTTGAGGGGAAGGATCAGATTCCTGTTTTCATTAGGTCGGTCACGGTTGCTGGTTTCCTACAAAAGCACCTCATCGGGTTCCTGCCCTGTGACATGGATGCTGAAAATCTCTTTTACATGCTTCTCGCAGAATTGAGAAATAAGTGGGGGCTGAGGATGGAGCATTGCCGCGGACTCACCTACTTGGTTACTGGCAGCATGTGTCAGAAAATGAGGGAAATCACTTGTAGGATCCTTCAGGAGTTTCCGCAGGTAGTCCTGGCCCCCAGCGACCCGTACGCCTTCAATATATGGATCATTCGCTGCATGCCGGTGCAGTCGATTCAGCAAGTTGCGGACACCGTTGAGGAGGTGGCCGTGCTATTAAGGAGAACGCCGGAGCTCTGCGCTAGATTGGACGGAAAGATCCAGATGACTTATGGGCATATGAAGGGGGAGGTGGACAGGATCAAGGAGGGTTACCACGGTAACTGGGAGTACGGCACGGATGCCTTTCAGACCATGTTGGACGTTCTCGAGCCTTTCCTGAACTGCATCAACGAGATGATCTCGAAGGTAGATGAAGACACTGCCGAACAGTTGGCCAAGCTGAAGCCCATTTTAAAGAATTTCAATTTCATCATCACCCTTGTCGTCCTGAAGAACACCCTGTGTTGTGTGAGCATACTCAATTCGAGTCTCAGGGGAATAATTAGCATCAGCAGCACTCTGCAGTACACAATTTCCAATGCCTTAAAGCTGGTGAGCAAATACCAGCAGGAACTCGCAATATTCCATAGGAAATGGTTTGCAGATGCGGTGGCCCGTGCAAAGAAGTTGGGAGTTGAGGTCATTAAGCCAGAAACTGCATCTGAGAGGGAGCAAGCCGCCATGAATGAAACCCCTCTGGACGACTTCTTCAGAGAGACACTGAGCCGGCCTATCTTGCAGTATCTCGTTGCAGAGGTGAAGAGGGTGTTCAGCACCGAGATGGTGAGGATCCTCAGATGGCTGTCGCTGGTGCCGTCTTACATGGCCGACCACAACTTCAGCATTCGCAGAGACAAGGTGGCGGATGCCAACTTGAACAACCTGGCCAGGCCTGACACATTCTACGAAGAGCTCGGCTGCTGGGAGGTTAAGTGGAGGCACGCGAGCAAGCGCAGGATCCTGCCCACCACGGTGTTTGCCACCTTGATGATTCCCGATATCGGGTTTTACCCAAACGTGCAGAGCCTGCTGAGGGTCTTGGGCACCGTTCCGTGTGTGAATGCGGAGGCAGATGTCTATGGGCAGTACAACATGGTACTGGAGCGATGCCAAGCCTACCTCAGAGCAACGCCAGTGGAGCAGAGGGAATGCAGCATGGCCTATGTCTTTGTAAACCAAGATGTGCACTTCAACATCGAACAAATGGTGGAGTCCTATGTGCAGAAGCATCCTGATATATTCCAGTTGCTGCAGATGGTGAGAAATGGATTTCACTTTCCTTCTAAGTACTGTACATCACATAGAAATGTAATTCATTGTGAAATGTACCTAATGTTTGACTCATTAAGTAAAATAATTATTTTTTTTTTACAAGGATGCTACTGGACCTGAGATGCAATCCCAAGGTGAGTGTTATTAGGCTTAATTCAATTTAAAAACAAATTTTTAAATAGAAAATAAATTAAGAGCAACCTGAAACAAAGCTTTACAAAGTGGGGTTACTGGCTACAGTATATGACAACAAAATAATGTATGTAATTCTTTTTTTTCTCTCCTAACACTTCACGTCAAGCAACCATGTATTGTAGTGTCTCAATGCGTAAATAACAGTTTGGTGCCCTTCTCTGCCTATTACAATATGTAAATGCAAGAAAGTGCTAGGGCTGTGCAGTTGGTTAAATTTTAATTACAAAAACGATATAATCGAAAACACGATTATTTTGCACGTTCCGCTTTGCAAGTAAACTTTTATGCTGCCTTCACACGGAACACGGCAGACGGCAAACCGGATATCATATTAGCGGAGGAGAGCAGGACGGCAAAAATATAGCAACGCCAAACGGCATGCAGTTGAAAGTTCTAATATTTTAACCTTTTGCCGTCCTCCTCGACGGCATTGACAACCGGATGTTCGTAGCTCCCTCACACACGGAGAACACATAGACAACGAGAAGGTAATACTTTTGGTGCAACAACACTAGAATACTAGACACAATACAAAAATAATTACATAAAACAGTTGACTGAAATAATTGTGTTGAATATATTTTTATCAATTTATTTGTAAACAATGCGACATTGACATGGCAACTGCCATTCCGTTGGACTTTTATGCTTTGCTCTCTACCGGTTTGCCGTGTTCCATGTGACCGCAGCATTATTTTGTCTTGTGTTCTGAATGACAGGCGATAGTGAAATATCAACGTGTAAGCACTGAGGGACATTTCACAGTCGAAGGTGTTTTCACTGTTAATTTGTTTCACGTTTTTTTAGGTCCATTAAATCATCCATCTTGCATCATCTTTCCAAAGTGAATGACTAATCGTGTTAAATAATCATGTAGTGGCGTTTTCTCCAAGAGCCCAAGGGATGCCAAGCTTCCCTGTTTTTTCCAGTCTGGAGTCTGCATTTTTGTCATAACAATTGGTTTAACAGTTTGGTATTTTTTCCCATAATCGAGCAGTGTGAAAAATGAGGAAGCAATGGATTGGGGGGTTGGGCCTGGTTTGTAAGAGCATAGACATTAAGAGCTAATACCAGCATTGACGTGTCTCATCACAGATCAATCCTATTACTTAGTTAAACTTAACATAAATGTCAAAAGTGTATATGCTTTAGCGTTTCCAAGTGATTATTTGAGTACTGAGACTAGATACATTTTGAGTCTTGTACCAGCAAAGACGCATCTGTTAAAATATCTTGTTTCATAAATGAAAAGTTCTCAAATTAAATTTCACTCAAATGCAAAATACATTGTTGTTGAAAATGTAATCTTTGAAGGCACACTCCTTGGTTTGTGTCTGTGTGCTGAGGGCCTTTCCTATCTTTCCACTCCTATACAATATAACTCTTAGGCTCAAAACACTCTGTTCTTCCCCATACAGCTACTTTTGTGCAAGATTAACAATAAGCTGGGGCATAAAGCATTTGTGCTCACAGTGTAACTTTAAATACAGTGTACAGCATCTCCACTACTTTCTTAAATGCTACATGGTTAAGTATAATGTTACTGTTTGTTGTGGTATTGTTTATATGTATAATGATTAAATTGTTCCTCTTATCACATAAGACTATGTTGGTGCCTTTTGTTGCAGTGGCCAACTCTGAGAATGATGCACACAGAGCTGAGAAAGACCATGAAGAAGTATCACAACTCATGACCATAGAAATGGAGGCGGAAAGGCTCGCGGAACTGAAGTGCGCCGAGACGGACAAAGAAGCTCTCAAATCTGCACTGCAGGCCGCGGTGACCGCTGCATGCAACAGTCAGAGCCGGCAGGGCAGCGAAGAGGGTGAGGTGGAGTACGTGTCCAAGTCCGAGATGAAAGAGGTCCTCACCGTATGCGAGGATGCAGTGCGTGAGGGCATTCTCACTGAAGTAGGGACTTCCTTCTTCTCGCTGTTCGTCGATCGCGTCGTGCAGTTAGGAGAGAGACACTATCTTCCCCTCTTTCTAAGGTTTGTGGATAATTTTGACGTCATGAGATTGGAGCTGATGGGATTCCTGGAGGCAGATCTTGAGTGCGAGGACATGATACTGCGCATGCATCAAATACTCACGGAGGAGTGGCGCCTCCAGCTAAAGTACTGCAGAGGCCAAGCCTACTTGGGCTCCGGCGACGTGTCTTTCAAGCTGAAAGCCTTTGCTTGCAAGGTGCAAGAGTCCTATCCGCTCGCCATTAGCACACACAGCTCCTGCTACTCTTTCAACACGTGGTGGTCGAAATCCATCCCAGTTCCCACCATTAAAAGAGCCCTTGACACCTTTGAGGAAGTTCTGATGTTCTTTGGCAGCAGTGCGTCACTTGAAAAACAGCTAGACCACGTCATCGCATATGGGCTTAGAGAGAACTACGAGAAGGTCCAGGAGTTGCAAGGGAATTTCTGCAGCTCTTGGCAAGAAAAGCACGACTCTTACGAAGTCTTTGTGCAAATGCTAGAGCCCCTCGTTGAGTGCCTGGAGAAAATCAAAAACAACCCACAGAGATGGAAACTGGTTGTCTCTGAACAAGCCGGGGCTCTTAATCATAAGATAATGGACTTTGGTTTTATAATCGCCATGGTTATCTTAAAGAACGCGTCCTCCTTCACTAAAGAGCTCAGCGCCGGACTGCAGAAAGACCATTTCAGTGCTGCGTCCCAACTATGCCAAATAAGTGGCATTGTGGCCACTCTGAGCAGAGTAAAAACAAACATGAAGGTGTTCCACCAGAATTGGTTTGATGAAGCCTGCGCTATTGCGCAGAGCCTACGGGTGCAGATTGAAGTCCCCGAGAACACCTTGCCAAGGGACAATATGATAAAGCCCATCGGTTATTACAGAGATTGTCTAAGTGCGCCTCTTATGGATAACCTTATTAATGCAGTGAAGGATCATTTTTCTGACGACCACAAAGAAGCTCTGAATTTCCTCTCACTGGTCCCTTGCTCTGTAACCGTGAGTTACATGTTTGAGAGCTTGAAGTCAAAGCCGCCCCTCTACAGCAGTGACCTTCCCGACGCTGAGAACTTTTTCACCGAGCTGTGCTGCTGGAGGGTGACATGGAAGACCAAAGTTGCATCTGCGACCATTCCAGGCTCTATATTTCACACGCTGCGCCTACCGCTCATGCAGTACTTCAGCAACATCAACACACTGCTGAAGATCATGTCTGTGTTGCCCAGCACAGCCCTCGAGGACTGTGGGGTGGTGATGCGCCACAAGATGTTCCAGAAGTACTTGAGAAACACAAGCCCCAAAGACAGGTCACCGTGTTTGGCGATGCTGCAGGTGGGAACCAACTTCAGCAGGGACCTAGACCGTATGGTGAACCAGTGTGTGAAGGTCACTCCGCAGGCCTTGGAGGGGATTTGTCTGGTAGGTGCTCTTACCTGTTACTGTTTAGCAAAACTTTTCAAATAGTTTTAGTCATGTATGTGTTTTTTGTTCTGTTTATATTCACAGGACAAAGAATCCAAAAGTATTTTGAAGACCTCTGAAAATAACATGGAAGGTATAGTTTTTTAATGTGTGTTTTTGAAGTAGTAATGTGATTTGTTATCACAATGGGCAATTAGGGCTCAATAAAAATAAAAATACATTTAACATGCTTTAGTCATACATGATACTATAAGTTGTTATTTGACTAGCATGTGGAAAAGGAGATTTGCAAAACATTTGTTTATTGAAAACAGGCAACTTTGGACCTTTCTTGCAATATAGTGAAATGTTTGTTTGAGGAGTTTGTTAGAAAAATTATAAATGTAGTTGTACGTTAATGTAAGTCCTGGGTATACATGTATATGGAGGTTTATTCTCCAGTCAGTGTCATGTGACCAGTGACACTGGCTCCAATCTGTTGGAGCCAGTTGGTCCCCGGGCACTGCACAGCGGCTGCCCACTGCTCCCTTGAGGGATGGGTTAAATGCAGAGGATGAATTTCGCTACATGTATGTGACAATAAAAAGCACCTTTACCTTACCTTTTATACAGAATATTAGATATAGATATATTATGTTCTCTCTAATCACAAAACACTACTATTGGACATGGACATAAAGTATTTGTCCAACCCGTGTAAGCAGAAATGTACATGGTTAAAACATTTACTGACAAATATTGATCAATGCGTCGTAAATAATTTGCTTTTTATTTCATTTTATTTTGTCCACAATTTAGTGGAACAAAGCAAACCGGAGCCAGAGGAGCCTGTACATCAGCAGTCTACTGACAAGAGTGAGGACCAGGATGCGAAGCCAGTAGAAGAGAATGGCCACATGGGCGATAACCATCAGAGCCTGGAGACTGTGTTCAGGCTGGCTGCTCTTCTTGGAAAAAAGAATTGTCGTGTTTGTGATATTTCTAAAGAGGAGGAAGACAAATTAAGTCAAGAACTTAGTATGTGTCACTGGTTTGGACGTGAAGGCAATGTCACCCTTAGCATAGATGAGGCAGAAATGACACAAATGCTCATAAAATCAATCAGAGATGTCATCCTCCAGGAGATACAGGAGTCTCCTTTCTTCTCTCTGATAACAGACAAACCTGTTAAAATTGCAGATGAGACCCATTTACCTGTCTTTGTCAGGTACGTGGGTGAAACGGCTCCCAAAGTTGAGCTTTTTGGCTTCTTGCCATTGGATGAAACCTGTGACGCTGACAAGCAAGCCAAGAGTCTCGCAAAAATACTCACTGAGATATGGGGCTTGCCGATGTCGCAGTGCCGCGGACAAGCATTTATGAACTTTGGCTCTGCTTGCCACACCCTAAAGAAAATGTCTCTAGATTTCCTCAACAGCTATCCCCTGTCTGTAGTTACACCCAGCGAGTCGTGTGGTCTCGCCTCCTGGCTGGCTGGAAGTGTGCCGTGTCCTGCTGTGACAAAGATGCTTGATGTTGCGGAAGACCTGCTGCTGTTCTTTGACAGGTCACCCGGCCTGGAGGGGCAGCTGGCACAGGCTGTTGATGGGCTGTTGAACACACCTAGGGAGGCTCTGAAGGAGGTACCTGAAACCTGTTGCTCACGGTGGAAAAAGAGGGAGGACTTCTTTGACATCCTCGCTGACACTCTGGAGGGAATACTCAGCTGTTTGGAGTCTGTAGGCACCACTGCCACTGGCGCCACGGCATTGCATGCCCAGGTTCTGTCCACCGCTGTGAGAAGCATGGACTTTATTGTCTGCCTTGTCATCTTGAAGAATGCCTGCGCTCCCCTTCGCAATTGCAGCACTGTGTTCCGCTGCGGCAACCCTGCCGATATTCTATGCGAGGTGGAGAAGGTCCCTGAAATCATGGAAACGCTAAACAAAATGCTGGAGAACATGGGTACTGTGCACACCCCTTGGTTTGAGCAGGCATTCCAGCTAGCAACCAGACTGGCTCCCGAGCAAGTGTGTTTCCCCGAGGAAGCAAACGGCTACGAGTCCCCAGAGATCTACTACAGGGAAAACATAAGCGTCCCTCTCATCAGAAGTCTCCTGGAAGAAATGAAGCACAACTTCTCAGACAGCCACCTGAAGGCCCTGTCAGTCCTGTCTCTTTTGCCTTCCTGTAATCCTCAGTCGATCCTCCCCGAATCCACGGACAAGTCCTTTAGCCTCTACCTGAGCGATCTTCCTGACCCTGACGCAGTGGAGCAGGACGTCAATGCCTGGGGTGCCGTCTGGAGAGATAAATACCAGGATGTGGCTCCACCCACATCAATCTCTGAAACGTTACTCCACCCGGAGGCGAAGAGCCACCCCACTGTTACCCTGCTGCTCCGCATAGTAGCTGTTCTGCCCAGTGTGAGCATAGAATGTGACCTGATGAAGACCACCCTGAACTCCATGAAGGATCTACTGAAGAACACTATCTGTAAGGGCAGCAGAACAGATCGCGTGATGCTCCTCTCTCATCACCAAAGTCTGCAAAGACTGTCGGAGGTCATAAAGAAGTGTATAGACCTTGATCCAGAGAGCTGTCCTGCTTTGTCTCAGGTAAGTCCAAAGGGTGGTATAGCTTATTTGAGGATGTGAAAATGTAACTACAGAAAGGCTAATGTTTTACTGTAATTTTCAGGTAATGGAGACCTTTCAAGGAATTAATCTGAACAAAGGTAAGTTATTTTAAAATGTAAAAACAAATATAATACCATTCACATTACAAAGAGTTCTACAGATAAACATAATTAATATGAACTGCTTT
>JAOEGT010051459.1:0-19528 GCA_025447795.1 Speoplatyrhinus poulsoni | reverse complement strand
CCCCGAGGTACTTGAACTCCTTCACTTGGGGTAAGGACTCATTCCCTACCCGGAGTAGGCACTCCATCGGTTTCCTAATTATTTTTCACACACTAATTAGTAAAGGTTTGTAATAAATTATTTAAAAAGTTATATTTAAAAAAATCACACTATACACATTTTTAAGTACAGTACATTGCATTGCTTTTTCATGTCCCAAAAACAACAGTGCTGTGTGGACATTGGACACGAGGCCAAAACGCAACAAAACATTTGCAAAAGTGTGTAGTTATTTATTTTGTATTTCTATGTGGACGAGCCGTTACTGCTCTCTTGCAACTTCTCCCTCCCTGTTAGACAAACCAAGAGACACGCTAAAGGTCATGCCCTTAGTTCCCAAGCCCAGACCAAGACTAGACTAGCAGTTTCTATCTCTACATCCATACAAATCAACAGGACACTGTGTGCTCATCTACCAGACACACTAAAGAGTGTATAACCCTTTCAACATGTGAGTCAGTTTCTAATCCACTGCCATGCGTGGTGTTGCTGTTGCAGTGCATGTGTGTATCAGTGCTAGTGGGGCTGTGTGCGACTGATGTGTTACAGTGCTGACCTGTCAAGAGAAAGAGGGATGATTTAGGCTCCTAGCACACAGCAGAGCTCAGAAGAGACATGGTCCTGACAGCAATATCAGAGGCGGGGGAATAAACCCTTTGCCTTTACATACTCGTAAAGATTTGTTGAAAGACGTGCATGCAGCTTCCAGGCAGAAGCAAACACAAATGTACTGCAAGGGATTCTGCATTCTGGAGCCATGCTTGAAAAGTGTAGAAAATATGACTTGCCTACTTGGATATACCAATGCTATACAGCAGGACTCTCAGCCAGAGGATTATATGCAGTTGTGTGTTGAGTCAAATGTGGTTTTCCCTGTGTGAAAACAATTTGGAATATACAATGTGATCGTATCGTCTTATTCCTTTAGTACAGGAACTATAAACAGCTCAAATTGTTCTACAAAGACTCCTAAACCCCATATTACAAAAGTAAAGTAAAAGACGACCTGTGTCAAGTATTCTGACTGGTTGTCTGCATCTGTGTGTAGGCTACACACACTCACACCACACAATGCTCAGAGAGACAATGCGCTATGGATGTAATACAATATGTGCTTGGACTCAGGCAGCTCCTTTTTTGCGAGGCTAAACACAGGACTCTGTGGAACATCTCTCTAGGATCAAATAGAAGCCCCAACGTTTGTCCATTAGTATCCACTTTGTTTACTCCTCTACTAACCCCATTGTGAACACAGACTGGTGGTCTGCTCCCAATGAGGCCTACGGGATTATCCGCGAAGGAATTGGTCACAAATAGTAACTTTCCACTTGCACGACCTCGGGTCTCACAAAGTGTTCTATGATGTGCCCTATCTGTCGCAGAGTGGCCCGTAACGTCCAAGGAACATTTAAGAGGGAGGGAGCCGTGATCGTTAGCGTGTTTCACTAGCCCCTCATCATGTTTGTGTATATAAATGTGTGTGCGTCTGTTCCAATTATGCAACAATGGTGTTGTTTTTGGTGCGCTGATGCCTGCGGGTGTCTTCTCCAGGCTGTTGACCATATATGTCAGCACCCCACTGAACTCATGATTAATACTGCAGTCTGCAGTGTGGAACACTGGGGACGCGGCCAGCAGTGGTACCGATAGAGTAACTCTGACGTGATAAGGAGGCATCCCAATGGGGCAACACACTGCAGTCAATACCTCCACCTCTGCTGGGATTCAAGCCACATGTTAGTACACACACATACATTTAAGTCTCCACAGACCACTATCAACCACTGACATTTAACAAGAAGCTCAATCAGAACCACATTGCTTTCATTCCACTGTTCCTGTTTGCCCTGTGCAGGCAGCGCACATACAGTACACGTCAGAGCACATTTAAAAACAACCAGAGGCTGACCAAAGTGGTAATGTACAGAGTAAGAACAATATAAATTAAAGGCAAAGCAACAAAACCTAACTCATAATTAAAACATGTATATATTACACCATGGAGATAATACTGAGAGACATACTGTAATAGTGGGAGCCGTTCTTTCAGAGCAGCCACTGAAAAAGCTCAATCACCTTTCAGCATGAGCCTGGAAAGTGGCATTGTCAGAAAAGATTGGCTGGTGGATCAGATATCTGGAGTTGGGATGTCTGATGAGGAGCTCTGAGATATAAAGAGGCACCAGATAATGTATTGCTTTAAAAACAAAATAAGTATCACTTACACTCAACCCTGAACATGACAGGTGGAATATGGATGAACGTCTAACACCATAATAAAGAGCATCACAGCAGTTTAGCCGTTAGTTAGAGATGAAGGCATGAATTACTCTCCAGGTATTTTGCTGATAGGCATGATTTGATTGTGGCTATGTTTCTCATAAATAAACTGAAACACTGCTTTATGACTATACATGTGTAATATGTGTTTCCACATTGTAAGTCGCTGTAATTGGCAATGGCTGGTGAATAAACTACTTGGTGGACTAGTTAATGGAATGTTGCTACTCTCGCTAATCAGCACTAGAAATACAGTACTAGTTGGTTAAATGTTAAGGTTAAACATTGTCAGAAAAATATTGTGTATATTATTAGAGCCATTTGAAACCATTAAACACATTCTTCAATAACAACATTGTATTTTACAAAAAATGCAGATGTGTGGCACTTTGCACCAAGGACATTTAAAATTAAATTTGGTTATTGAAGAATGTGATTAACATTCTCTCATAAGATATGTACTATTTGTTCAGACAATGTTTTACTATTACATTGTGGTCAATATTGACCATTCTGTGATTTATTGATTTTAGTCAAATCTTTCTTTAAACCAGTTTAAACGCCAGGGAAGTTAGCTCATATACAGGTCATATACACAGTAGACTAGAGGCTAGCTCATGAATACGCACAGGGTTAATTTTATTTAGGCACAGGGTTAATTTCTGGGCAAGGGCATCTACTGTACACTATGCTAGGGCTGGGACCACTTTAAATCACAATTTTACATGCAGACATTATAATGAACTCCATTATACAGCTAGCAAGATAAATATGAGAGGACACATGTATGCGAAATAAAACAAATGTTACTTGAATATTACACTTTATTATTGATGTACTGTAGAGGCACGTGGCTCAAGTTTAGCCATGACCGCGAAAGAGGCTGTCTGTGAATACCATGTGATTGTTGTCACATGGTGACTGTGCGGTATACAGTATATATCATCCACATGATTTGTTTTCATGTAAATTGTCTGTACGCTACATTTTGCTGACCACACATTTTACAGTGAATGTTCTGGAAATTCCTCCACAAATGTATTCATAGCACAAAACCTGTGCAGGCTAAATATACAGTATATATTGCTGTGTGGTTGTACTTTTTTTCCCTTCTTGTGACCTGCAGAGGAGAGTGGCTCAACTCTGGCAGGGAAACCTAATATAGAAATCCAGAAAGAGTTTACAATCTGTAAAGAGTTATAAGGCGGTAAAGAAGAGCGCTTACAAATGGTTCTGGGCACAATTCCCACAATGGCGGGAATTCCATGTATCCCCAATCTGGAGATATTTACCTACAACATTTAAAGGCATGACGCTCTGTGTATGTACTGTGTGAGTGAGTGTTTGTGTGTGTCTGTGACTGTGCTTGTTTGTGCGATTGCACAAACAACACATTTGATTGTGCGCATGCAAATGTGCGTGCTTTCCAGAATTTGTTTGTGTGTAATATTCACTGTGTGATCCCGTGGGTGTGTCGTCCAATATGTGTGTGTGCATGTGCTGTATTGATTGTGCACGTATGTGTGTGTGTGTGTGTGGTCAAAGGAGACCCCCGGCTCTCGTGACTGCGAGGGGAGATACCATCAGGTCCTGATTTTTGCGGCTATGATGATATCCAGATAATAGCGTGCACGCAAACACGCACACACAAACACACACACTCACACATATTTTTAGTTCTGAACAAGGCACCACAGTCCTCACACACACAAACACACACTCACACACATATGCCAGAGTCTGAAAATTACAGCTTAGCATGCGAGCGTTGAGCAGATGGGGTGTGCGAGCGTTGAGCAGATGGGGTGCCTAATGACTGTTGTGTACAGTGTAGAGGGAGTAAGCTGCCTCCCCATTACAACTCCCCCTTACAACTCCTTGCTGTAGTCAGGTCTGGCTTTCATTTACTCCACGTCTAAACTGGCTCGTATAACACATGCTAGTTGCAGGTGGTCAGATAACGTAAAAGGAGAGAAAATATTATTTTGTAAATCTGTGAATATCACCACTTGCCAGACTGCGTCTGCATGTTGGTTATGGCTGTGATGCGTTTGATAGAGGAGCTTTATACAGCCGTTTCTTGTGCTTGAATCTGTGTCTGATGAAGCATAACAAAATATTTCCCTGCTATTGTCTGAGATAGAGGAAGCTCTTTCAAAGCACAAGGGAGCCCGAATGACATCAGCATGTTAGCGTGAGAGTTGGAAGTAGACTGTTGAAGATCTGTCATGATCCTTGTCAAGGGATGATTGCTTTAAGATGATCTCATTTAATGATCTAATATTTGTAAAAGTTTTTGTCCTATTTTCCTTTCATGGGGACATTTCACCTCTTCACCTTGGGCTCCCTTTCTCCTCCCTGGAGAATACTGGTGGCTGCAAAGTACAGTACAAGATTAGTCAAATGTGAAACTTCAATAAGAGTCCATTACAACAATTACCAAAAAGCGCTTCAATTAAATTTATTATATACATATTCCCCTCCTTGACCGTAATTGTTTGCATCAAATATAAAAAAATTCCGGTAAATAGTAATAACTTACAATGTATAGTGATACTGATAGATGTGAGGGTTACAGAAAATATTTTTAATATGCTTTAGTGAAAAATAAGATTATGATTTAATTAATCCTGTTACACAAAATACTTTACATGCAGGTTTACCACTTACAATAACTTTGATTATTTAGTGCCAAAACTCTTATGTTTTTGTCTTTGTGAAAACTACATGGCAAAACTTTTAGCAAGGCAGGTAGAGCTATCATTTATCTGTTTAACCTATGGGTTTAACTAATTTGCTAAACTGTAAATAAAGTTCTGCCATATTGAAGGCATTTTTCAAAAACAGCATTTGGGCAACACCTATAATGATGATGACATAAATACCAGTTTACCATTAAACAGGGAATGGCAAATGCCAACAATAAAAGAGCCATGTTATTGACAAAACACAGAGTATGCATGGACACCGTCTGACCCTATGACCTCTCCTCCAGGTGGACTGGTTTAGAAGACAAGCAAGCATATGCACACGTCGAAAGAGTCAATCCAACCACATGACAGACAGACAGACGCACACACACACTTCAGCACACCCATCTTTATCGCCGACTCCTTTCAAGAAGCATCATTCAGCACCTAGCTCAGAGCCATATGACACCTTCATGTGCGTGACTTTACCCATCCTGCTGCATGTAATGTATACGTGTGTGTGTGCGCGTGCGTGCGTGTGTGTGTGTGTGTGTGTGTGTGTGTGTGTGAAAGACAACAAAAGAGGAGTGCTCAGGGCCTGCCATGTCTTCTGCTGCTGGATGTTAATAGGTGGCGTGTAAGGCACCCATAAAGGTAACTGCACGCACATACACACGCATGCACCAACCAACCAGCTGCTCTGCATTACGTCACTGTGCGAGGATGCCCTTGTTTCTGTCTGTGAAGGGGGGTGGGGGTGGGGTGACTGTAACGGAGACGTATGCGTGAAAAAGACAGGCACGCTGAGCGGCCTGTGGTCTCTCAACCAAACTCTTCTCGCACGACATCCCCTGCATGATACCTCTCTACATTATCCTCCGTCTGGCCTCCTCCCTCCCCCCGCTCCCCCGTCTCCCTGTCTCTCTCCCCCCTCCCCCTCCTTCCCCTCCTCCCTGTCTCTCTCTGGTGATATCCTATACATGCAGCACTTTTGACCAACAGCCCTGGGTAATGGTTTTCACATTCTTCAAGGTGGCCTGACTCTTAGACAGAGCTGAAAATGGAAAACAAACATGTGTCTGCCACCCCTCTGTTCCTACTTAGCTGCAATGTAAGCTGATTATTCAGGTTCCTACAATTTCTGTCACGCTTCTTTTTCATGTGAGGCTGCCATATCCGCACCAGCAGACAGACGTACTGTAGCGCGGGTTGCTTTTATTACCGATTCCACGCAGCCAGCTATATCATTTGTTGACGGCAGGAGAACGTCTGGCCATCTCTTCCTTGCTAATAAAGCATTGCATGTGTGATCAGGGACACACATGCAAAAGGGATCAGGGTCTCACCTTGACAATAATGAGGAGGTCAGTTGAAGTGTTTAGGTACGCAGAAGGGAGATTGCTCGCGTTCTCACACAAGCTAATGTGTTTCCGGGGGCTTGACAAGGTACCCCCGACATCCCACACAGTTGTTCTGGTAACTAGTTATTGTTTACTCCTCTACCCCGTTCTTTGTGTCCTTACAATTGTGGTTTGGCACGCTATTACCTTCCACTCATTCTCATAGCCTCGTACGGAATCAGATCGTGTTGTGACTCCATCGTGTGAAGACTGGACAAATACGTCCAGTAACATGAGGTGGAATTTGAACAGTGAGCATTATTTTGACACTGTATCCCATAATGTCCTGGTGAACGGTGCAATGTCGGACAGCTGGGTCTACCCTCTACTAATCCATTTAAGTATTGTGTCTGAGACATTGTGTTCTGACTCATAAGGCAGGGTCTGTCGTGGGCTAAAGTCTGGGGCTTGTTGAAATCACATTATTCTGATTATGAAACAGCCCGGAGCAGGTTTTGCACCGCAGAGAAGATGGGTGGGTATTAAAGCAGATGTATTTTCTCAAAGCAGGTGAATGTCACACACAAAACTTGTTGGAGCCATGTGAACCTATTGGAGGGTAATCATCAACTTGTGGCTTGAAAGCTTTTATCACACCTCTTCTCTCTCTAACACAAATGCACGCACATGCCACGTGTGTGCATTCTTATCCACCAAACTTCTCTTTGATGCAGGTCCAATGCAAAAACTGTTGGTAAAACTCCCTTCACCCACTGGCACGCACGCAGAGCGCAGTCACCTTCAGGGATATGGCCGATACGCTGCCTGCTTCTATGCTGTGGCTGTAGAAGCACCACAATGATGCGGATTCATCAGAAAGTGTTCTTTAAACTTTGCAATGATTTATCCAGCGGACCTCTTCGTGTAAGACCCCTGTACTACATGCATCTCTGCTGGGACACACAGGAACAGAACAGAAACAGTATACAGTAGATGAGAACTGAAGCTGCCTAATGCACACACCTCATGATAAATAAAGCAGGTTCCACGAGCTGGAGACCATTCAACATCTAGCAGTATGAATGAGTGGGTCCAATTGCTGAGTAAGCAGTCTGGGGAAGGAATAATAATTAATCACTAGCAAGCAGGGCATTTTAAAGCTTGTATGCCAATATGGAGAATATGTTGCATTGGAGGAAAAGCCCACAAACATTTATAGAGATCCTAGACAACATGCAACAATAAAAATATATAGTGAGTTCCCTGAACCCTGAAATAGATAGATAATTATCTGTATTTAAATATAAATGTTGTAGCTAGCTGTAGTTTGAAAATAAAACATAAACATGTACACAAATCTCTTCTTTTTTTTTTAAATGAAGAAATTCAAAGGAATACTTGTATGTAATAAAATTAAATCTTTGCTTGTTTGGAATGAAACGTGTGGTGTGCAAATACCCCCACCACACACACACACATGCAAAGGCGTTATGGTGTGAGGTGTGTGTGTGTGTGTGTGTGTGTGTCGTCTTGTGATGGAAGCGCGGCAGGCAAGCCCTCCGAAGTGATGAGGCCAGTAAATCTGCTCTGAAGGGTGGTCTCAGAGCCCGCCCCCCCAGCCTTGGCAAGGACATCAATGCTCAAATTGAAAGCAGACGCGTTTGGAGTTCATTCCCTGAGTTACTACTGTTCAATTGTGATTTACAAGTGTGTGAGATATGGAAATCTCTCACGCAACTCTAGATATGGGCTGAGTAAAAGCACATTGGCAAACAGGCCCCTAGGAATTGTGAGACGGACGCTATCCCTTCGTTTGATTACGGCTGTTTATGTGATGTTTTCATCCCCTGGCCTGCTGGTTCTATCGAGTGGGGAGCAGTGTCTTATTTGGGTAATGAGAAAAGTATGCTGGCAATACATGGCAGCGTCACACTCTTTTGACCGTATCCAAAAATATAAATACTTTGCTGTGTGTTAAAATAATGAGTGTGATGTGTGGTGAACAGACTCTTGTTACTTAACAGTAATTGCTCATTTAACATTAATTCAGTGTACATAATCACTGTTAAACCAATACTACTGTCTGCCGAATTACATTATACAACACATGTTTACCAACAAATTATTGTTATTGTAATTTTGTAGAATGTAAAAATAAAGCTGTAAATTACCCTTCACAAAAAGGTTGTGTTCCGATGACACAATGTGTTTTTTAACACCATTTTATTGTGTGCTTGGTTACTAAGCAAAATAATACAAAGGTTTAAGTTGTTTTTATGACTAATTCTCCACAACAGATGTCACAGGTAAACAGAAACATATGCATGTGGCCTCATAGGTTCGGCTCTTTGCTTTGTTCAGGAGGATGACAGCGGTACACCTTCAGTTATAAACCAGGCCAGGTCAGGGCATCACAGTTCCTCTGGCTCATATACTCCTTGCATGCATCATACCTAACGCAGGTTGCTATCTGACACACAGCTGCAAGCTCGTGCACGCACACATACTTTAGGGTGTGAGGTTTCAAAAGTGTAGGTCTATGCTTAACCTTTGATCTCATAACTAAGGTTACAGGGTAATTTATACAGTACAGTATGCGCAAGTACTGTGTGTGCCCAAACACAAATAAACACACTTCCCTTTATACAAATTTTGATTTATTAGTTTAGCTTGTCATGGCTTGAGCCCGTCGCACGTGGAGCTGATCACATGTTTCGCCGCTATGCTTTGCATAGGCTACTGCTTGCGGACTGGCGGGGGATTTGATCTGTTCTGCCCGCCAGAACTCTCTATAAAAGTCATGATTACCGTAGCTCTGGATTTATCGTGGAGTATTAACATGATATTATGCATGTTGTAGGGCAGTAGACGTATAATCACAAATATATTAACATTTTATTAATTTAATAATATAACTATTCAGGCGGGAAACAAAGTTATATTGTAAATAGGACGTTGAACAACTGTCTGATCAAAGAAATGGTGGGTGTGGAAGTGGGGCTGAGAAACATTATTGTATGTAAAATTGCATCAGAAACGCAAGGCGAGCCATAAAAAATAGAAAATAGAAATAGAAAAAAAGTGCTGGCTCCACCTCAACTCAGCGAGCAACGTCCACATGGCTTTCAGTGTGCAAAGACTCGTTGATTACCATGGGAGCGGATCCAACGCAGAACCACTATGTGTCAGCTCCGCTACAGCTACATGCATATATTTTTTACATATTTATATTTCTCCAAAAGCAGCTTATTTTTATTTATACAACATATACTTTATCATGGTCAGTGATTAAATTTAATTATTTGGCCTGTTCATAAAAAGGCTAATCTTTTAGAATAGATGGAATTCCCTTTTAACAGAAATGTTTTTCAGAAACAGATATTCATGAACCATGCATGTTTCACTCTTTCTACTAAACCCTTCTATTTGACCCCATGTGCTCTACCACACACTCTCTTTAGCTTCTAACTTTAATGAAACACTCCAAAACTGCGACCTGTGACCTCTCGCATTTAACGCACAGCTGGTGGTGTTCACCAGTTTGAGAGAAATGGGTAGACTGAGGTGGATGATGGAATCACAGATGCAACATTTACAATAAGTCATGTCATGACAGAAACATTTGCACAATCTGCAAGGGCAGGGCCATATGTAAGATCCAGACAGAAAAGACTGCATGATATGGCAGTAGGCTGTTTAAACGCCATGCTATGAGCTAGCTACTAGCAGGAGGTGAGATGGATCACACAGTATCCCTGATCTCTGTTCAAAAGCACCTCTTATTCCCAGCTTCTCGCAAATGTGCTTTCTCACACTCCAGCCATTAAAAAGACATCCATCCTCAGAATGAGACAGAGAAGGATGCCAGACAAACATGGAGAAACGGTGTTGTCTGAAAGTTTCACAACGTGGTTACTAAATCAATACACACACAGAAACCGAATATGGTGCAGACGCACACAGAATCACGCACTCAAACACAAATGTACATGTACAAATGTACATATAAATGTATAAACATGCATTGCAGTTAAATATGCATCATTTACATGTATTCTAACTGAGACGTTGTATAAATACAGTACATAAAAGAAGGGTTTTTCTACATTTGCATCGCCATATAAACAGTGAAGAGTGTATGCAATGTCCTTGGCGTGTATAGGTGAACTTGTCAACCTTTTGTAACGAGGGTTACGGAAATAAAACACAAAACACTGCCTCTCATTAGCTTCTGTCATAACACATGACACAGACATTCCTATCAGAAGCCAATGAACAGTGGAGGGACTTGGTGTTATGGTTATGACTCCACCAAAGCCAGCAGTTTGTGAAGATGATGGAGGACTTCAGAGGGGTCTAAAACCAGTCCTGCTGCAGAAGGAACTTGCTTGGGGTTGTTTTGTCCTTAAAGAGCCCCTTGTTTGCAATAAAACACCAGGAGCAGCTCCATGGTGGGTTACCTGCTAAGGACTGTTCTGTGATTGGGTGGCAGCGTTCCTTCTTACTGGTTGGTCTGGAGTGTTCCTGTCAGTCTGTATGACAACACAAAAACCACACCACAGCTCCATCTTTCCATTCAAGTGGTTCACAGACCACTCAGTTACTTTGTTTATTTAATCCTTTTGTTTGTGTTTTTCATCAGCAATTCAAGTTGCAGATCACAAATGTGTGTTTCGTGCCATAAAGCCACACACAGTTTGTTTTGTCTCAATCTGTTCATATACCAGAGGGAAAGTGAGAGTGGTGCTTAGCAATAGTGCCAAGAGTCATGTGAGCACCATGCGTGTGTGTGTGTGTGTGTGCGTGTACGTATGCGCGTGCGTGTGTGCGTGCATGAGTGTGTGTGTGTGTGTGTGTGTGTGTGCACGTACCTCACATGTATATTTGAGATAATACTCTTTAGATAATACACTTCCTTGCTGGCTAGCTGTAATGTGTGGCATTAAGTTGGAATCCTCCTTTGTCAAAAAGAATGTTACCAGCTGAACTGTTGTAAAACCCTGGACTCTATGCGTAATATTACTGCTGCTGAACTGAAGTGTTGAACTGAAGCAGTCCTGAACGTTTTCTTATTTCTTTTCTGTCGATGGTAAGTGCATCAATATTGTCATCTATGACTTCCATTGTTTCTCAAACAAATACATGACTGTATACTGCAATTATAAAAATGTAATGCAGATTCTAATGTGAGATTAGCTGTTGGTGGTACTTTTTCTAAACCCACCCCCATTTGCAGGATCATATTGTAAGAGTTTGGATATTTATATAAAAAGTGTCAAATCTATCTTTAATTTGAGAATTAGTCTACACACTAGACAGCTTTGTAGACATGTTGAATGTGGGATATACTAACGGTACAAGTGAATGGAAGATTAATAAAACATTGAGTTTAAATTTTAAACATTGGAGGAAACATTTACATGTATTTTAGTTGGAAGAAATGTCAGTAAAGCTTGCACTAATTTCATATACACTAATAAAGACAAGGTAATCAGCTTTAATAATGGCATACACATCTGTCAAACCCCAGAACAACTCTAAATACACTGCCCATAGCATTTTTATGTCCTTCTTCCCCACCACCGCACGCCTTCTCCAGGTTCATTAAGCGCCCCATTAACCCCAGCACAAGCCATGCATGACTCTTTTCATGTTTATAGGCTTGCTGTGTTTGAGCCTCATGCATGTTATTAATGCCACACCCTGCTGTTGCAGTATCCATGCACCTTTGTGATTTCACGACAATGTGGCATTTTATTATGCATGTTATTTTATTTATATGGTATAGCTTAATACGCATGCTGCTTGGAGTGGTTAAATATTGTGTTTCTTTAGCTTCCCGACATGGAGTGAACGCAACAAGAAACCCTGCTGGACAGAGAGAGAGAGAGAGAGAGAGAGAGAGAGAGAGAGAGAGAGAGAGAGGAGAGAGAGAGACAGATGGAAAGACGTGATAGTGAAGGATAATAAACAGAATGAGATGACATACTGTAAGTAGACATAAGACAGAAAGAGAAAATCATTTTGAGACAGAAGTCAAATTTAGAACTAAGCTGGAGAAAATGTGTAGCCTTATCTCACGTTTGCATAAGACGTGTAAATAAGCTTTGACAGACACATTTTGGTGATGTTTACATGCTGTTGTTTCTTTGTACCACGTCATCTAATTGTGGTATGTTAAGTATGCGCAGAAAAATATATGAAGTTCATTCAGATTGTGGTCTGCACATGTCAGTTATTCTGGAGAAAGTTTGTTGGTATTTGAACTCAATCAAAACAAAAACACATCTCCCTTCAATACCATAGGGAGCTCTCTCAGACGCGCCACCCCACATTGGAAACGCACGCAGAGAATGGTAAGCTAGCAGACTGCAAGGAGATGTTTGGTGAATTTAACATATACCCTTGTAAGCTTGACAGGGATACCCAGATAGACACTCTATCTATATATTATCATTGGCTGTAAGCATAAGCATAATAAGTAAATAAAAATTACATATAGACTTGTTAGTTCAAGTCTATATGTAATTTTTATTTACTTAGTTTTAACAGTAAACATAGCCGTCTTATTTAACAGATATACAATACCTGCAAACAGTCAGACTTGAGTCGTTTAGTTTCCCAAATAAATCCTGTATAAGTTTAACTTGATAGTTGGTCGTCGTGCATGTCAATCAAAATACCTCTCATGTCAAGTAGGCGGATCTTGACGCAGTCAGCCAGCGCTGTGTCCCAGACTTTATGCAAGTAAAGGCTGGCTCTGCGAGACTAGGACACTGGCAGGTTTAAAAACGTCTCTGTATGTGGTGTTGACAACCGCATTGTTGTCTTGTTGTAACTCATAACTGTGGAAGCAACAGACTGGGCTTTAAAACCCACTATACGATGAAATAAAACCATGTAAGATATTCTCCACGGTGAAGGCTTTATGTGTGTTTAAAGGTACTGTACGCTCTTCAATTATGTTGTAGTGCAACCAGATGGCTGCATTTACGCTCTGTGAAGTATAGATCAGGCCACTCAGGTGAAGGAGGGGCGTGGGCACTGTGAGTTTCAAACCAAAGCAGCAACATATGCTGTTTTACAATTGGGTAATTGTTAGTGATTTCCCATGCCAGCGCTCAAACTCAATGACCCTGCCCCTAGACGTTTCTGTGTAAGTCTAATTACAGACTGAATTTAAGGGGTATCACTTTAAGGCAGTGGTCCTCAACCCTTGTCCTTGGGATGTGCTGTCCTGCATGTTGACCTGATTCAAATGAATGGGTCGTTATCAGAGATTGATAGTGTGACAGATAGTGGACATCTAAAACAACACAGTAGCTCTCCAGGACCACAGGGCTGAGGACCACTGCTTTAAGGACACAAGCTACAAAACAGCAGCATTTGTAATCGTGGTGCTGGTGTTCTGGCTCAGAGCAAACAAGTCATCGTCACGTGAGATGACGGTGAAGAACAGCAAGAAGATGTCAGTACAGACACATGGACTAAATGCAGGCACGAGGCAGATTACGGAACAATATGTAACAATGTGGTATTGACACATCACACATCTGTGAACAACAAGCAAAAGGACAATACAACTAAATGTATATATACATTGTAGTAGTGGTGGCCTGATGTTCTTGGAGGGTTGACCCAGAATTACCCAGAATAAGGGCTGTGCCATATCGTATCATCCATGATATACCGGTACAATTCCTCCCCTTATAAGAATTTGTCATATTGTGATATTGACAATATAGTTTGGTGGTTCTGAACCTGATCCTGTGGACCCACTGTCCTGCATGTTGTAGATGTCTCCCTGCTCCAACACACCTGGCTCTAATGAATGGGTCGTTATCAGGTTTCTGTAGAGATTGATAATGGCACATTCATTTGAATCAAGAGCAGGTATATTGAGAAATACAGACGACGTGTTTGCATATGCGGGTTGCAACATGGGCATTTTACAGATAGTAAAAAGTGGAGAGAGCCACTACATATGGGGTTTGAATGGAGAGCAGTGAAGCTGGATTGGGGGCATTGTTGGACATCTTGTTGACTGTGAAAGCATCAGACTCTTTTTTTGGTGACTTAAAGCAACAGAAGAAACATGGTGCTCGTCTGGTACAGTGTGCAATCCCAAAATGTGTTTGGCTCACTTTTACCGGTGAATGGTACTGTTTTTATATTGTCTATTAAATCATTACTGCAGTAAATACCTTTAAAAATTCTGATAGTTTTAAGTTTATATCGCCCATCCCTACCCAGAAGGCCATGTGGATTTAGCTGTAGGATTTTATCATTTATTAATGTATGCTGCTGGTGTTAGTTGTCTTTATAATGGTTTAACTCGTTAATCTTTGAATCCATAAAAATATGTAAAGTGACGTTTTGATGCACATGCATCTTCCTCAGAGTAATGAAACGAGTTGATTCCAGCCTGATCTTTGAGTGCGCCAACGTTCCTTGCTTTAGTATTAAATACTTTAGTTTTATGTATTACTTTATAATAACTTTATTGACATTGTTACTGTGTACGTATGTACCTGAGGATGCATGTAGTGTGTGGTTTCACTCATCAGTCTGATGTTAGGTTTACATCAGTATATACAGTAGGCGACATACCAAAGGTCCTACAGTGGTCTGGAAAATAAACAGCTGCAGACCATTAGCTAGCCAAAGAAAAGAGCTTCTCCCAAGTTAATGTCTCTCCACGTTTCAATATCATAATCAAATATGTTTTTAAAGGTGAGACAGGGATTCTGGAGAAATATTGTTGATATTTGGATTACATTGGGCACACATTGCCAAGGCTAGGATAGTGTTGTGTGGTGCTGTCTGTACCACTTTGTTTTTTATTCCCAATGACAGAGCCAGAAGCTTTCTGTCAGCGTGCACAAAGAATCGCTGACTCCACAGTTACATGGAAATCCATTTTCCTTCAGATCTGTGCGGTCTGGCTTTAGTCATGATCTTCTTTTGAAGCTCAAGCTGTGACAGACAACCATTGATAATTACTGATATAACCGCTAGCTTTGATTGTCAATTGCATTGGTAAGCCCAGTCCTATGGTCTGGGGGAGTCTAATTGATTGACTGGGTAATAAATGGTGTTTGACAACCGGGTGCGGACATGATATATGACTATACACTGTGTCTGTCCAAGCTCAAATCCCATCTGACGCCCCTGCTTATGATATATGACTATACACTGTGACTGTCCAAGCTCAAATCCCATCTGACGCCCCTGCTTAGAGTGGCTTTAGACACCAGGGTCAAGCAAACAAACCAGGCAACTTTTACAGCCAACCACATACCTCTACACAAACACAGGCATGCGCAAAACAAACACACCCAAGCACAGATAAACAAGTCAGATATACACATAATCAAACTGTCAAAGACAATCCAATGGTGGGTTAGCTATAACCAAACCAATGCAATTAAGCACTGTGCATGTGCCCATTAAGTATGTGACTTAAGTGTAATTTTTCTTTCGGTGTGTTTCCCTATAAATTGGTCACAGGGTACTGTAAAAATTAAATGACTGGGAACACAACATTCATCTTTTAGATGAGCGATGACAGCTGGCAGCGTTTTTGTGTGGGTGGGGTTTACATTTTTTCTTGATTTGCATTATGAACATTATGACAGTTACACAAGAGGTTGCTGTCCACTGTCTCTCCTGACTCAGAACCGCTGTGCTTATTTTAGAAAACTCTTCCTGCCTTACGGCCACTAAGGCCCGGAGTGTTTTTACAGAAGAGCCTCTGCACTGTGATACATGAGCAGATACGGTGAGAAGCTAAGACAGTGATCCATAACAGCTGCTCCAGCATTACATGGGATCACTCTATTCCCCTGACAGTGGATCACATCAGAGGATCACATTCTCTATCAAGGCCTATTACAGCCTTAATACACAGATATAAACAAATGGACTGCAATGTCCTACAATGACCTATGACACTTTGGTATCACAACAACTTTTATAATCAGCATCTTAATAAATAATAATTAACTTTATATAGCATTTTTAAAAACATAGTTACAAAGTGCTGCACAGACCAAATAAAATACTGCATACAGTAATAAAACAATAGAAACAGTATAAAACAAAATTACACTGTACAATAAACGGTAAATAAAACATACACAAGTAAAATAATAGATGTCAAAACTGCATATACAATTAAATTATCTATATAAGGCCTTCTTTTAAAAGTATGTTTTTACTTTTACTTTTTTTTTGTATTTGTCACCATATGGATAGTCTCAGCCTCGTTCGTCCATTAGTACTATCACAACTTTGTGCTGAACATCTGATACATACCCTTGTAAGCTCCACTGACTTTAAGTCCGGAAGTAAGGAAGTTGATTTTCATTGGCTGTTAGCATTGTCACTCACTCACAAAGTATGTATCCGTAATTTTGGTGTGACACTAGTGTTGTGCTTTATTTACTCATTTAAGTTGTTACGTTTATTTTAAGCATCAACCATAGCCTATTTATCTAACATATCTACAAGACCTGCAAACAGCCAGTCATTTCATTAAGATTCCTAATGAGTTTAACATCTAACTTGATTGTTACATGGTTGGTCATTGTGCATGTCAATCAAAATACCTCTCCTGTCAAATAGGCGGATCTTGACACAATTAAACAGCACTGTGTCCCAGATTCTACGTAAATAAAGGCTAGCTCTGTGAGACTACCATAGGGACAACAAGAGACATTATAGGTCGTAAGCCTCTTCATAGTTTGTATATGTATAAAATGTGTACTTTAATAAAACCTCCCAGAGTGGCTGACAACTGTAAGCAGCATCTATCTCACACCTCAAACCCAGGCTAACGGCCTGTGGCCACTTTTATTATTCTAACACCGCTTGTCAGCAAGACCCAGGAAGAGATACTTCAAAGAGAACAGAAGAGCTCTACGTCTGGAGGCCACTGTGTGTGTGTATGTGTGTGTGTGTGTGTGTGTGTGTGTGTGTGTGCGCGTGCGTGCCATCAGTCAGAAAGGAGAACATACCAAAGCTTTCAGGCAGGGACAGAACTTCACCATTGCCTTACATGGTGAGTATAGAAACTATTCTCCTGAAACAGTTTTCATTTTAATTAATGAGTCACTAGTCAGATTCTTAGCCCTAGAATGCACAACATATTGAATACCTCAATAATGCACGACATGGGTCCAAATGGACCCATATTCATTTTCTATAGGATTTGATGCTTAAGTCTTTGTTCCTGTTTAAAAACCATTTCATTTACTCATGTGATATTCAAGATATTCATTAATTATCATGTTTTTCATCATCCCAAATCATCATATTTATTTTTACTTTCTAATGTTTTTAATACAAATATTTTTTTATGATCTATACCACATTTTGCCCATTGTAACGCTGTGCAAGGCGAGGACCCAAACACACATCACGTAGGCAGGACTTGAGAAGTAACAAAAAAATTTAAATAACCAAATTCGAGGAACACGAGGAAACAGCATATACATGATAGACAATAACCGACACCGGACTGGGGAAAACACTGGAGCTACACAGTAGACAAGACATGAAGACAGACCATTGGCTAACAACAACGAGGGGCAGGTGATACACATCAGACATGATTACACAGACACAGGTGGAAGTAGACACATGACACATGTAGTGATGAGACAACGAGCACGGGACTGGCAGAACGTTACAATTGAGCGGTAATGGGGACATGGGGTGATTTGATGTATGTACAATGTACAATGGATATAAACACATGGATATAACACTTGGATATAAACACACATCTAATGGCAAATGCAATAATTAAAATGACTTTCAATTATTACAAGATGTTATAAACATTTCTGTCCAATAAAAATAATTACAAAAAATACTGTATCTCGAAGGTAAATACAAATTTATTTTATTTTATGGAAATGAACACGTATCCGTTTTCACCCATGTTGTCAGAATTGGGGTAAGAATACAAAGATTTTTTTTTATTGAAAATCTAAGAAAGTAAAAACAAATATGATTATCAAAACAACACGTTCTTATTCCCAACTCGTCAAAAATTGCAGCTTGGTCAATGGCCTTTCTCGTCAATTTTTGAAGCGTTAGAAAGCCTTTGGCGTCATAGGATGAAGACTTTGCATGCAATCTCAGCGCTGGTATTAGCTCCTTACTACTTGAAATCATAGGCTACACATAGCCTATACCGAAATATAACTGAAACTATTTAATTTTATGATTTCAGGTGAGTGACGGGACAATGGAGCAGGAAATTGGCCTGATGATGAGCTGAACTAAATATACTGGTCCCTAATATAGCAAGGTAGTACTGTTATTTCACTTACAGTACCATGTTAATATAGATTGTTCAGCGTGGTGCAAATGTTTACATACGTTGTAATGTTAGGTAAATGGATGGACTCACATCATACAGAATCTTGGCTAAGGAGAACATTTGATGGAAAGCATGTGGCGCAGGTACTGGTTGTAGGTGACAGACAAAAACACATGCCTTTTGTGTGTGCGTATGTTGGTGCATAGGACAGGCACATGTATAATTTGTGTTTGCAAACTGTGGTTATTTATAGCTGAGTCTAATGTTGTACGTTGCATCCCTAGAGATCCCCAATTATGATGGAATTTAGAAAGCAAAATGTAAACCAAAACAGTCTAAAACCGGAGCTAAGAATACCCTGACCTTAAACATAATCCATTCTCCCTCTATTAATGTTCTGTAGTCCTATCATTGGAAGACAGGGTGAAGAATCAGTAATGTACAATCTCTCTCCCCCTCGCACGGACACACACGGGCAACCACACACACACACTTTCCAAGAATGCTTTTAGAGACCGAAGACCAGACAATGTGTGTAGGCAGATGTCTCTGCTGTAATAGTGGAAACTATCATAAACTATGGCTTTAGCGCCATGGGATCACAGGACCGGTGTATCTCAAGAAACTGCCCAGACATAAATAACGGTGATATTCCCATCCAGCAAATGAAGGATTAGAAACAACACATTGAACAAGTGGTCATCTGTTGAATCCTCATAAAGAGCTATGTGCTTTGCATTAAGCTGCAATAAAATAGACATTGTTATTGTTGATTGTGGCATCACCAAGGGGTTGTTAGAAAAGACTACGCCACTCTGGGAATTTCACCCAGAGAAATATAAATGTCC
>JAOEGT010051448.1:5776-19531 GCA_025447795.1 Speoplatyrhinus poulsoni | reverse complement strand
TCTAGTGGTCTGGGTGATGTACTACCAGTAGTGGGAAGGATAGTCTTGTGGTCTGGGTGATGGACTACCAGTAGGGGGAAGGATAGTCTAGTGGTCTGGGTGTTGGACTACCAATAGGGGGCAGTAAAGTCTAGTGGTCTGGGTGTTGGACTACCAATAGGGGGCAGTAAAGTCTAGTGGTCTGGGTGTTGGACTACCAGTAGGGGGCAGTAAAGTCTAGTGGTCTTGGTGTTGGACTACCAAAAGGGTCTGGGTTTAAACCTCGGAGTTGGTGTCTTGCCCCTAACATTGCCTCCTTACAACTTCTGCATCTCATCATAATGTCTATATTCAGGATCATTTGACTGTGTTTGACAAAGTGAACGTTTTACCATAATGGTAGTGTTTAATTAAACAGCATTCCTCTTGGTTTCCAGTCTCTTTAAGAGGCATTTCAGCGAATACGTAAAACTAGTAAAAAAAAAAAAAACGTGTTTTTCTGGGCAGGCATATAGCAATTACACGATTTAACGTGAATCGGTGAAGTTGAGTGAAGTTATTTTAACCCGGAAGAGCTTAGTGGGCACCCTGAATGGGTTTACTGGAACCACTGGGCAGGCTGTGATGAACTCACGGCTGCTTCACTCACAGGATCCCTGCTTCACTTTCCTTTTTTACATTTTTACATTCCTGGAAAAACAAGGAATGTTCCACTGGAGCGTGACCTGGCTCCTCACCCCCATCTCCTCTCCTCTCCTCTCGTCACCCCCCTCTCCTCTCCTCTCCTCTCCTCTCCCTCACAGCTCAACACATCCAGGTCTGACTCACCATGTGCTGGAATAGCTTGTGGTTTCACATAATGATGGATATATAAGAAGCTGCTGTCCAGAGTCAGCTGACTGCTCTCCTCATGCTTCACCCGTGTCTGGTGATCATTGTGTGGCACAGTGAGGTGATAAAAGGTCGCTGGTTCGAACCTCATCTGCCTGCTGGCTGTGTTGAGGTGTCCCTGAGCAAGGCACCTAATTAACTGCTCCAGGCGGTCGGGTGCATGACACCTGAGACCTCCATCGGTGTGTAAGTGTGTGTGTGTGTGGGTGAACGTTATGCTAGGGCTGCTCGATTATGGAAAAATATAATAATCTTGATTATTATGGTCAATATTGGATACGACTTTTGGAAAGATGTTGCATTTACTAAAAAACACTGAAACATCATGAACAGTGAAAACACCTGAGAAGGCAAGGTAGGCCCTAAATGCATGCCGCTGGGCAGAACCTGTAATTCATAAGGTGTAATAAGACCATAGGGCAGCAACATGAGGTACAATTATAGACAGGTTCAGTCATTCTCCAGAACACTTGATAACTTCGAGCTCAAATCAACACAATATAAATCTGCATCACCGCTTTACTCATTGAAACACACTGTGAAGTAAAGCGAGGTACTCCTGGTAGTACTACAGCTTTGTTGATGTGAGCGGTGTGCAACACTTTGATTATGTTCCTATGTACAGAGCCAGGGCTGTGTAGAAGTATCAGCTCATTGTTTATGTTGCTATGTACAGAGCCAGGGCTGTGTAGAAGTATCAGCTCATTGTTTATGTTCCTATGTACAGAGCCAGGTCTGTGTAGAAGTATCAGCTCATTGTTTATGTTCCTATGTACAGAGCCAGGGCTGTGTAGAAGTATCAGCTTATCTTTTCAGCACGCACAGAGAACTGTAAGCTAGTGAAATGTGAGGAGATACTTGGTGAATTTAACAAAAAGTGTATTATCTTACAATTAGCTTGCAATGGCTGACTACACCTTTTATAGTGATCAATAAGAAAAACACAAAAGCTTATACACACAGGTGGATAAGACCAGAAAGACAGACCAATAGCAACAATGGGCAAGTTAAACACATATGACATGATAACGCAGACCCAGGGCAGGGAGTGACAGAAACGCAAGGTAAACATTGAACACGACAACACAAGAACCACGGCACGTTCTTTCAGAGTTTGAGACATGGACAGAAGTTTGTTTTGATGCAAGAGACTGATATAATTGGCGACCACTGGGTGGCAGTGTTGTTAAGAAATTAGATCGGAAGAGACTAAACGTCCAGGTTTGCGTGTAATCTGGACGTCTCATTGAATTATAATATTAATATTTATAATATTTTATGTAGAAATTCAACAACTAGTATAATATTACCAATAATAGACAAAATACCAGATCATGTTATTCAGTTCAGTTTACACTCACGTAATTATACAATAAGACATTTTATTAGTATATGAGCTATGCAAAAAAGCAATAAAATACATGATATAATAAAGTGTATGATAATCTTTATCCAAATGCATTTTTATGTAAACATGTTTATAGATACGCAGTCACTTTTACACTATTTTTATGTCTTTAAATTGAATGTAGAACTGTCTGAAAATGTTGGTTACTAGAGGTTTCCCACAAAATACATTAGATATTGACACATGTTGTCTTTTTCACCTTTTAATAATCATGCTCATTCTCAAAAGAAACTACGTTATTGTGGTTTCTGTCGTGCTTGTGTGTGACGGAAGACACCAGTCAACCCAACAGTAGCAGAATTGAAAAGGACACCACATTTCTACAACGTCATGACAACCGTGGCAGATATAGCTGTGAGTTTTCCAACAGAACTTCAACTTGTTAGTTACTTATTAGATGAATAACTGTCTGTTTTCAAACCTTTTTCTCACAAGTCAAATTACCATGAAACCCAAAAAGATGTGACATATTCCATATTTTATATGTATTAAAAATATACTTTACTTCTGTCTGGTACCACACATCCACTTATACAGCAGACAGAAGTACATTTATTGTATAGAGGTACAAACTATGCAGCAATGGTCTTTTTGGTTTCTTTGTCATTATTCTCTGTTAGAAGAATGAATAATGTTGCAAACACATCTGAAATGTTTCTTTGTCAGTATAAAGGTAGAAACGTCTAGAAAGAAGACTAATATAGAATGCTCATTACTTCAAGTGAGAATAATAATTATTCATATTATTAGAAATACTATAGATTAAGGACATACAGACATAAACATCTTAGTTTCAACAAAACAATTACAGTTGCTTACAGCTGGTATTGACATTTTGTGCAATTGTACATTAATAAATATGGCACTAATATTGGATGTGTACAAGTCAATGTGGTAAACTCTCAGACCTAAACGTGAATCCAATCAATTAAAAATTCCAGAAGCCCCAGAGCATATGATGTAGCTAAGATTTAGACATAATTACACATTTTTTTCACTTCAATTGCTAGGACACATTTCCCAAAAACTTTCAGTTTGGCACAGCATCATTTCTCATTCAAAATGCAGTAAAACAACCATTACACTTCACATGTCTCAAATCAACTTGCACAAACACACATCACTCAAAAAACAATTCCCTTAACACAGCTAACACAATGTTTTTGTTTGTATCGTTTTTTTTTTTGCAATACAGAAGGAAACCTCTCGACTGTTTAGAAATCATTGCAGTGTTTGCTACTGGAATAATACATTATTCCAAAATGCTTCACTATATTTTACTATAATATTTCCCATAAGTTTTTTTTTGTCATTGAGGACAATACTCTAATTCCAGAATGCAATACTGAATACACAAGCTACACTACAAAACTGTTCCTACATGTTAAGATGTTAGATGGTAATGAAACAGCTGTTCTGGCAATCAGCTTCTGGTTCGCCTAATGTTTTAGATCTGGAATATATATGGTATTACTATGGTAACACAGCAAATTGCTATACATTTTTAATTTGGTGTAATGCTAGTATAGGTTTTGAACTGGTTCAACAATTTGTATCTAAAGTGTAAAAGTGCATATGACCTGTTTCTGCATAGAGTTTTGGTAATGTGGGAAAAGGAATCTGTGAAATTTAAGCGTTGTAGTCACTGAATATAGTTTGTGCCAAAGCAATAAAACAGAATCCAAAGTTCAGTCCACATATTGCTGTTGAGCTCACTGGGTGAAAGGTTTTGGAATCATGACCATGGTATTGCGAAATGGGTCCTAAATAGCGAATAGAATAAATCCCTATTGATTTATGTTTATGTAACAAGTTCTTTTTGAACATCCAAATGAAAATATAAAAAGTATTTACTGATGAACAATTGTGTTGAATATCCCCACAAACGTTTCAGACAGTTTCAGACGTCTGTAACACCAAAACCTCTAAATGTGTTGTGTACCACGGCTCTCCACACACACCGTGTTGAGACATTATACTGCATGGAGGCAGCACACCCCACACACACACACACACACACACACACAGCCATTTTATAGCAATCAGCTAATCACCAATGTCCGCGGTGGACCCTTTCAAAATGGCCGACACATTATTATTTTCTTGTCTCCTGTTTCCGCTGTCGCTGCCTCCTCATGTTTGGTGGTTGTTGAGACGCATTTTTCTTTCCCATAATGCACCTCTGTGTCGTGTCTGTTGGGTGGTTGTGCTGGTCGAGGATGGAGATGAAAACAGGGCCGATATTAGAGATGATGCTCTGTGTGTGTGTGTGTGTGTGTGTGGGCCTTACTCTGTGTGTGTGTGTGTATGTGTGTGTGTGTGTGGGCCTTACTGTGTGTGTGTGTGTGTGTGTGTGTGCATGCCTTACTGTATGTGTGTGTGTGTTGTTATGTGTGTGCATGTATTTGTGTGTGTGTGTGTGTGGGCCTTACTGTGTGTGTGTGTGTGTGTGTGCGTGTGTGTGTGTGTGTGTGTGTGTGTGTGTGTGTGTGTGCATGCCTTACTGTGTGTGTGTGTGTGGAATGGAGCAGAACTGCAGGCAGTGTGTGTCCTGTGTGTGTGTACAGTCACACCTGACCACTCCTCTCCTCACCCGCACAGGCCCCGCAGAGTCTAAAGCATACGCCACCACCTGGCTGGAGTAGAGAATTACACCCCTTTTAAAATACACTCACACCCAGACAGACTAAAGATACACAGATAGATAGACACTACAGTAAAGATAAACAGATGGATATACAGACACATATTTATATATACAGTGTATATACAATATCACACACATGTACACACACATGTACACACACATATATATTTATGTATTATACAGTATTGATAGAGTTGCTCGATGATAGAAAAAATCATAATCCCGATTACGTGGTCAATATTGTCAAAATAGTGCACGTGGTATAATGCAAGACAAAAGTTTAGGCCTACTTGCAAAATGTAACATGCAAATATAGTCTACATTCTCCTAACGTCAGAAGTCTTTAATAGGGGGTCTGGGACCCCTAAGGGGTCCTCAGAGGTATTAAAGGCGGTCCTCCAAATAATTTGAAACCAAATTTTAAAAGAATTATGAAAAAAATAAAAAATAACATTATAGTTTTATGATCTCTCTATATAGTCTCTACCATTAAACATTAAACATTAAACATTTTTATACTTAAATAAAAGTTAGCAAGACCAGCAATCAAACTAACGTCGCTACCTATTTCATATACGTCAGAGCGTCCGTGAATCAGCGCTGGTGGCCGGGCAGCCAGAGTGAATTTCACCGCTCTCGCCGCTGGCCGGTGTGAACGCTCATAGACGCTCCAACACCCTGGTACACCTCTGAGAGGAACACACCAGTGCTTTATGGTGTGTGTGTGTGTGTGTGTTCCTGTGACTATGCCTGGATGTTTATGTACACACACAATAGCCTGTATAGTCCCACTCTGTATATTGTGTGTGAGTGTGTTTTTACAGTGTTGTTAGGATAAAGACAGGAAATCTAAGTTTAGACCAACCAGTCACTCAGTAACAGTTTAGTCTAAACCTGTGACCCCCAATGTGTCTCTCTCTCTTTCAAATGTCATTTTTTCTGTGCAGGCTTGGTTAGATACACAGTATAGATATATAACTTGGTAGACAGACGGACGGACAGATAAACAGACAGGTAAACAGATATTAGTTGAGATACAGTACAGCAGTTGAGTAATACAGTGCACCCTAGCCAGTTGCGGTTAGCTTGGTGTTCTAAACAACTCGCTGGTGGTTTGTGATAAAAGCTTCACCAGTCTATTTAGATGCAGCCGAGAGGAAACTACCCTTCGCTGGAGAAGCCTATCTTATTAGCATCGCCACATCTGACACAGTGCTCGTTGCTTGTGCATATGCAAAGAAAGGTAATTGCTAACATTTGGGAAGCCAACAATTTACTGTAAAGCACAACTGCACTATTTTCGAGCTAAATATATACATATATAGACATTGTATGCCTATATATGTATAGCGGTTTCGTTCCAAGATTAGATGGTCAACATTTGTTGCAAATTTGAAGTAAATTAGAAGTTTAAACTAAAACACCTACTATTTTGTGGTGATTATTTGTTTCATTCAGTAGCATATTTTCTGGTTAGACACAGTTTAGCCATGGCAGGGTTAAAGCTGTGTTAGTTAGACATAGGCATGTATTCTCCTAGACAGATGTAAACACAGACTTAGTGTATGTTGTAGGTAACATGACCTATCCTAGACAGACTCACCTTGGTGTGTTGACCCACACAATGCCAATGTGACAGAAGTAAACACATTCCTTGTCTTTGTGGTTTTCACAAGAACAGCGCTTCTCCCGTCGGTGGGCCATATGGGCGAGCTGCACCACGAGGCCTGTCTCCGTTGTGGGGACCTTCTCTGCTGTGAGTCCTTCCTCTGCTGTGGGGCCCAGTCCCGATAATGGAAGAGCTTCAAATGGAAATGTCTTATATTATCTTATGTTAACTATGGGTTAACTGACATTAGCTTTTATTATATTAATAATCATATAATATTTATTATTAGCTTATTTTGTGCTGCCTTTAGTTTATCTTATCTGATTATACATTTAGACAGAATTGTCTAGTAGTAGCTATGGTTGTCAATTTCCATATTACTGTAAAGGTTGTAGGTTCAGTTCCCAACAAGCCAACATGTAAGCACCCTTGAACAGGATGCCTAACCCCTCCCTGCTCTTTGAAACGTGATTGATCAATCTGTCTGTCATATATCTATGTTCCATATCCAATCAATTGCGAGTCAAATCAAGTTTGGTGACTTTCAGAATTCTCCCATAGAGCACCATTCAAAATTCTCCAAGTGGCTTGTCGGCTCTATATCTATTTATAAACTAGCAGGGACATATACATTAATAACCATCTCTGTAAATGTGCTAGTTTTCTGGGCAGGTGTCAAAATACCACTCAATAATACTAGAGATGGTGTACATATGTACAAACCCACACTCGAACACAAGATATACTTGCACACACATATACACATACATGTCCTGTACATGTTAATACTGTACCCATACACACATACATTACATATGGCTAATGGTACATACACATACATGTGTCTTAATAATGTATACGTTCATATAAAATGGTTACACACTTGACAGTCTGTTAGCTATGTTGTCAAATTATGTATCACATTCTCTGATAACACTTGGTAAACTGAGTTGTTCGCAGTACAGTTTCTCTGCGTGACATACATAGACAGACAGATAGACAGACAGACAGACAAGCAGTTTACTGGACACAGTCATATGGTTGGAATGTCTGTAGTTGAACTTTGCTCATTACGGTGAGTGTGTTGGTGTGTTCAAACGTGTACAGCACTGTACAGCTTGTGTGCTGTTTTATGTGAATTCTCAATTGATTGTGTGCAAACTTTGTGTGTGTGTGTGTGTGTGTGTGTGTGTGTGTGTGTCGTCAGGCTTGCGTGAGTGTGTATGCATGCACGCATATGTGCATGTGTGTGTGTGGTTAGATTTGAATGTGCGTGTGTGTGTGTGTGGTTAGGCTCGTACTGTGTGTGTGTGTGTGTGTGTGTGTGTGGGTGTACTGGGCCATATGGGCGATTTGTGTTGCCACCACACGAGACACTTCCGATGGTCGGGCTTCACAAGTGTAATGAAGGTTTCAACTGTAATCCCTGACAAACCACACGTCGTCTGAACGGTCACAAACAACATGTGGCTGTACTGCTGAGCAAGGCACTAACACTGCCAGGGGTAATGGTTCTATTCCCTGTGTAGAGCGACAGGCCAAGTGTGATGAAAGAATGTAAACAGCCAATTTGTTATTCTCATATTGAATTATAGTGTTTTCTACCAAGTTTAAATGCAGACTCCTTAGCTAGCCGGCCAATGTGAGCGGATGTCATTGACTGAGTCCCTGACTGACTGCCTGACTGACCTTGTTAAAAGGCATATATAAATGGGCACATTTATCCAAAGCACTTCACAGTATTTTGCCTGACATTGACCCAGTCATTCATACACCAACGGTGATTGCTGCCATGCAAAGTGCAACCAACCACTGGGAACAGTTAGGGGTTAGGCATCTTGCTCATGGATGCTTACAAGTAGGTCAACACTGGGGTTTGAACCCACAACCTTGCGGCTGGAAGCCCAACACCCAGACCACTAGACCATCCGGTCCCCACTATATGTGCTTCATTTGCGTGAGCCCTGGCTTACAGCCTACAGTATGTGGAGAGAATAAGGTGAACAAAATGGTTAGAGAATAACATAATGCATGGATGTCTGTGTTGTTATGTAATACTGCTTTTAACATCTGCTGCAACATCATAAGTCTGAGAGACACAAATCCCCATGTTATGAGGGCACATAAGAGACACGTTGATGTAGAAATACACCTTTCTTGGTCCCAGGTCAGGTGTGGTGTTCCCAGCACCAAGGGTTTATCCCTCGTGCGCATGGGCCTCACTTGGCGGGCTCTCCTCGAGTATAAAAGGGGAATGAGACCGCTCATTCGGCTCCCAATACACCTACATGTGACCTGGGCTCTAACCATACATGTGATCTGGGCTTTAACCCTACATGTGACCCTGGCTCTAACCCTACATGTGACCTGGACTCTAACCCTACATGTGATCTGGGCTCTAACCCTAAATGTGACCTGGACTCTAACCCTACATGTGACCTGGGCTCTAACCCTACATGTGATCTGGACTCTAACCCTAAATGTGAGCGGACTCTAACCCTACATGTGACCTGGGCTTTAACCCTACATGTGATCTGGGCTCTAACCCTACATGTGACCTGGGCTCTAACCCTACATGTGATCTGGGCTCTAACCTTACATGTGACCTGGGCCCTACATGTGACCTGGGCTCTAGCCCTACAGGTGACCTGGGCTCTAACCCTACATGTGATCTGGGCTTTAACCCTACAGGTGACCTGGGCTCTAACCCTACAGGGGACCTGGACTCTAACCCTACATGTGATCTGGGCTTTAACCCTACAGGTGACCTGGGCTCTAACCCTATAGGTGAGCTGGGCTCTAACCCTACAGGGGGCCTGGGCTCTAACCCTACATGTGATCTGGGCTTTAACCCTACATGTGAGCTGGGCTCTAACCCTACAGGTGAGCTGGGCTCTAACCCTACAGGGGGCCTGGGCTCTAACCGTACAGATGACCTGGGCTCTAACCCTACATGTGACCTGGGCACTAACCCTACAGGGGACCTGGGCACTAACCTTGGTATTGCTGCACCAGCAGCAAGTCAGCACTGAGGATGCAGAGCAGGACAAGCTCCATCTTCTTGGTCCAGACCTGCGAGACCATCTCACCTCCCCAGACCCTGTGGCAGACCCTGGCTGACTCAGCAGATGGTCGGTCCCCTCTCTGGTTCCCACGTGGGAGGTGGTGGCGGCGAAGCGACGTGAAGATGCAAAGTATAGCTCCAATGCTGAGGCGTATGTTGCACCAGTGATCTCACACGACAGAAGCTCTCCGCTGTAGCATGCAAACGCTCTCCGACTGGCCACTGTGACTCTCATGCACGAGGCTGGAAGTGACTGTACACAGAGAAGCAAGAGCGAGAGAGAGAGAGGAGGGGGCGTTGAAGGGTGGATGCAATAACACACCTCCGACAGCTTGCCCATAACCACATCCTCCTCCCCACCTCTCTCTCTCTCTCTCCCTCTGTCTCTCTCTCTCTACACACTCTGTAATTAAACGCCACTTTGACTTTGTTTTAATGTAGACCCCCAGATCCCCTCCCAGCCAATATGCCTGACTGGGGGGGAGGGGTGGGAGTTGACCTCAAACATTTGAGAACTTCATATTTTTCATGTTCATAATGGTTTCTGTGGGTGTTTCTATATATACAGTACAGTTAAAACTGTCATGCTACAACACAATGTATAGTCTGCAATTGTAAGCTAATACACTTTCAGTACAATTCACCAGATATCTCAGTCTGCTATCTTACTGTTCTCTGTGTGTCTAAAAAAGAATCCAGTACTTCTGCACAGCCCTGGCTCCGTAATTAGTAATACAACACCGCTCACAACAACAGTACCCGAGGCTTCGCAATGCGTTTCCAATGTGTGGGGGGGCGGGGCTTCTGAAGGATCACCCTATGGCATTGAAGGGAGAGGTGTTTTGCTTTGAGTTGAGTTCGAAGTTAGCTGGCGTTCTCGAGACTGGCTGACCCTGACATGCAGCTCAAGTTTACCTTAACTAGCATGATACCTTAACTAGCATGCTAACTAGCATGTTATCTAGCATGTTACCTTAACTAGCATGTTAACTAGCATGTTAACTAGCATGTTATCTAGCATGTTACCTTAACTAGCATGTTTACTAGCATGTTAACTAACATGTTACCTTAACTAGCATGTTAACTAGCATGTTAACTAGCATGTTAACTAACATGTTACCTTAACTAGCATGTTAACTAGCATGTTATGGGAGGAATGCATGCTTGTTCTGATGCAGTAGGACAAACGCATGAGTTTCTCCTACTGCATCATGGGCTGTAAACCCCGCCTCCGGTTCCGTTTGATTGGCCACATCATCGATTGGCCACATCATGACTTCAGCTAACGCTATTCAACTGTCTCCAGGCTTCTACAGTGTGTGGCGTGTCATGGCCCTGGTACGGTGTGGTGTAGAATGACAAATGCCCCAGTTGCTGTTTGGGGGACGGTGTCGGGCCATTGGGGAGTGTTGCTTTAAACCCTGTCAGGGTTTCCTGACCCACTTCCTGGCTGTCTGAAGGAGCGGCCTTCTGGAACAGTCATCTGAGGCGGTCTTCTGGAGTCCCGTGTTGCACAGGGAGGTTCCAACCACATGAGGAGAACCCTTGCCTTGGTGTTCCGTCTGTTGTGGTCCGTGAGAAGCAAAACGACTGCGGTTGATTGAAATTGGGGGAAGACCTCTGTGGGCGACTAGCATCTTAATGAGGCTGATACAGTCTCAACCCTGTCGACATCTGGACTACAGACACATCAGGCTACACATCTGGGTTCAGCCAGCTCATCTGTGACCTCCTTTCATCATGGACATGAACCGAGGTCAAAGGTCATATAACCTTATTGTGTTAAATTACTAATTAAAAATGAAGTTTCTAACTTCTAACTAACTAAAAATGAAGTTTCAAATGCACCCAAAAATAGAGGGTTAAAAATACATTAACATCAGGCACTGATAAAAGATCCAACAAGCTATTATTTAGGATTACAGGTTAGTAATGTGCATGTGTAAAAGCTATATTTACATTCCTATCTATAGATGTGACTGGGGGTCGGAAACGGGCATGTATGCATGTGTGTGTGTATGTGTGTGTGTGTGTGTTGTGAGGGTGTGTTAGTGCATGTGTGTGTGTGTCTGTATGTGTGTATATGTGTGTATGTGTGTGTTGTGAGTTTGGGTACAGCATATAATTAGAGGGCAGAGCAACATGCTGTGCCTGCAGCCACACTGGGATGGGGGGGTACAGAGGGTTTAACACAACAACCCATCTGAATGATGCATTGTGATTTTAGTTGCCAAACTGGTCTTAAAGAAGACAATACATAACGTTATTATTATGAAAGTGTTCTGTACGGATACACGGGACGGGTCAGTCACCTCTGACCCTTGACCCTGGCAGTGTTAGGGTCACATTGTGGTTGTGACCCACCAAGTGGGTAACAACCACGAGTTAGTGGGGTTTGAACCAGCAAGTTCTTGATCACCTGTCTCTCCCCCCGCTCTACCACTGCACCACTTGCTGCCCCATATTATAAAAACATAGAATAATACATTATAATGTAATACAATATATTATAATATATACAGCTGATGGCTGGTAAACAGCAAGAAGCAAACAGAAGCAGCACACATTTGAGTTCAGATGCACCAGTTTGATTGTAGAAAATCAAAACAAACGCTTCGACAGCCATGTAGTCTTCCTCAGGGTATGAAACACACACTGCAACACACATCCTTATGATCTGGAGATAAACAACACACATCCTTATGATCTGGAGATAAACAACACACATCCTTATGATCTGGAGATGAACAACACACATCCTTATGATCTGGAGATGAACAACACACATCCTTATGATCTGGAGATAAACAACACACATCCTTATGATGTGGAGATAAACAACACACGTCCTTATGATCTGGAGATAAACAACACACATCCTTATGATCTGGAGATGAACAACACACATTGTATATATACATACAGCGTCAACTCCTCTATTACAGACACCCAGCCTTCTGTCTCGTCACAGGACATTATTATATTGCAATTCTATCTTTTGACCAGATGGGGTCAATGACAACAACTGTGAAATTGTTTGGGAAGCAAACCATGAAGTAGATCATAGAAACACCAGAACTGTGGTCTACCATGGTAACCACACCAAGTAGTCAAGACGCATGTCTCCTGTCCCAAGCGTCTTCATGGTGATATATGACTGCTATGGGCTACAGTACATGGTTATGTTGGGGCGTGTTTACAGGCCATAATAACCCTCCTGGTGACTCCCTGTGTGAAACGTTTGTCTGCAGAAACACGCCCACAGCCCGCTGGCCAAGGATGTTGTTCCTCTGTTTTGAGGGACAGGCTGGGGTTCTGCTCAGGGCTCCACAACACCCATTCTGCCGGGGAACATAAATATCCCATAAACCAGCATGAATTCCACGCTGGTTCATACTGGTTAGTGGTGCTGGTTCATACTGGTTAGTAGTGTACCAGCATGGCATGCCGGGGTACCATGCTGGTGGTTCCAGCATGCAAAACATACCTTATACTGGTGACCAGCAATGCTGGATTTTTTAGCAGGGTTATTAATGTGACGAACAATAACAATATCAACAACAGCAACACTAAAATATATTTATATTATGTTAAAAAACGACATTCATTGTGGGATACACACACTTTAACATGCACGCGCGACCGCCCTGGCAAGGAAAACTAGAAAGAAGCTGGCATTACAATTCATTGATCAGGACACTTATAGTATAGAAAGTAGTGGTTAGCAATCAGGTCTGTTTGCTTGTATGTATGTATGTAATTATTATAATATATATAAAATAATATATTTATATATGATTATATATATTAACATGGGTGAAGGTTGGGTTGTATTATTAACATGAAGGTGAAGGTTGGGTTGTATTATTAACATGGGCGAAGGTTGGGTTGTATTGTTAACATGAAGGTGAAGGCTGGGTTGTATTGTTAACATGAAGGTGAAGGTTGGGTTGTATTATTAACATGGGTGAAGGTTGGGTTGTATTGTTAACATGAAGGTGAAGGCTGGGTTGTATTATTAACATGAAGGTGAAGGTTGGGTTGTATTATTAACATGAAGGTGAAGGTTGGGTTGGATTATTAACATGAAGGTGAAGGTTGGGTTGTATTGTTAACATGAAGGTGAAGGTTGGGTTGTATTGTTAACATGAAGGTGA
>JAOEGT010051428.1:17500-19532 GCA_025447795.1 Speoplatyrhinus poulsoni | reverse complement strand
CATTCCCCACCTGGAGTAGGCACTCCATCGGTTTCCGGCTGAGAACCATGGCCTCAGATTTAGCGGTGCTAATCCTCCTCCTAACCATGGCTAACCTGGCCTAAAGATTCCCTGGAGGTGTCAATTTAGGTTTTCCGACATCTCTGACTTCCAACGTAAAAAGGATTTATACACTTATATAATGTATACACTGATCATTTTTTAGGTGGTTACACCTGGCTGAGATACTCCTCTGTCGTACTGCACGTGCCAAAAAAGATGAGTCGTCATTTCTTTTTCTGTGATTTTGTAGTTTCTGAGTTCTGTTTACCAAAGCTGGTTTTCAATATAGCTACATTTCTTTACCTTGGTCCTAGAATAATCATCAGCCATGACGTGTCATCTAGACGACTTATGTGTTACTTGGTCATGCAGTTTAGTAGTTGTAGTCAGTTTTTATACATTTTATGACTTTTGCATTGATTTGTTGCTACCTTCGTTCTTCATTTCTTAATTCCTTTGTGGAGCTGTTTTTCCCTTAGTTCTTAACTCATCCATTTGTTTTAGGCCCCATTGCCTCCTAATATTGTTTCTAGGTGTCTCTTTACTTCTTTCCATGCCTAATAACATTTACTCCAGACAGTTTAGCTGTATCTCCATAAACATCAATAGTATCTATATGATATTTACTGGTGTGGGGAAGATGAATGCCCTATGCTTAATGCTTCAACCTCATTGCCGCGCAGAGTATTAGTGATGTAAACAATGTCTACTTATTAATGGTAAAAGCTTTCCCTAATGAACCACGGTGCGCACGAGTCTGAAATATCAAGGCTGGCCATAAAGAGCAGCAATAGATCATCATAATGAATGATAGGAGTCCGATGAGGGGCAGAGGGAGGGGAACTGTCCCTATGCTAATTTATTCTCTATCTCCCAGCCTGATTCATATGCGCATAGGTCATAATACATTAGCACTGTGTGATTCTCCGATAAACTGGATGCTCCAGCCGTTGCTTTGCTTTCATCAGCATGTATACATGGCAGCAATATTCGTATTATTAAAAAAAAGAAAACACACAATAAAATACATGTTACCATGACCACACGGACAGATGGAAGCAGAACAATAACTTTTGTTGTATGTCTTGGCAGCAATTCCACTTAACCTTGCTGATCTCCGGCCTGCACATAACTCTCCATACAGTTTCCTGAAAGACATTGAATAGTGAGTTTGCAGACTGATGTACAGTGCGGAACAAACCGTGATGCTTGTGAATTCAGGATGGTCTTACAAGGCTAAATTCCCTTGGGGATACAAGCAATTTAAAAACCTAATCAAATGTGTTCAAAAGCAGCAGTATGTGTCTTTTAATGAGTCTCTGAAATCTGCCTGACATGATCAGTGCCCCGGGAAAATCTATCAAAGCGCTGTTGTCTTTATCATGCTGGATGATTCTGGAGAAAATTGGCATAACTGTGAAATTAGTTCTTGTCAAATGTTGGGTAATCAAAACCCATCCAGCCATTATTAAACACATTCTCTTCAACACTGTGGCATACTAACTAGGTTCACCACCAATTTTAATGTGATGTGATTATTTCTATGGCACAGATGAACGGTCAATGACAGCGATAATTCCATAATGAATATGAGACATACCTGTGAAAGAGCTGTAATTGCTTCTACCACTTAACGCGACAGATTCACAAACATGTTATTTTTAATGGGGACAATGCACTTTAACTGCCCCCCCCACCACACACACACACACACACACACACACACGCACACACAACTCTCCCATCACTCCAACGGGATAATGAATGAACGACACAGGGAACAATGTCCCCAGGTCAGAATTCGGGGAGCGGTGTTTTAATATTGTCTAAGTGTAGGACGGGACATTATCCATGCAGCATGCAGGTAGATATCTCCTCAGAGGCTCTTAAGTCTGATTATTTAGCCGACCAATTAGTTGTAGAGGCTAGGCTGGAGAGGCTAATGGATGGGGGACTTAAGCGGTACTAAACCATATGTCTCGGTGCTGTT
>JAOEGT010051428.1:0-12500 GCA_025447795.1 Speoplatyrhinus poulsoni | reverse complement strand
CTGGTCCTAGCAAACTTGCAATGTTTGGTCCTGCAATGTCTTCACTTTGGCTGATTGTTGACTCATAAGGTTAATGATTGTTCCAATAAAGAGCTGGCTACACAGGTTGTCATTGTTCAGAAGGGGCGAGGCAGGGTAGTGATTGTGAAAGTAATATAGTAGTAATGTAACTATTTTCTTTTAATACCTAGCAAAAAGTAAATGTATATTATTACTTTTTGAAGGAGTAATAAGTAACTAGTAACTCATTACAATTCCTAAGTAACTTTCCCAACACTGGTGTGGGGGCACAGACACGTTCACATCTTCTGTAAAAGCTTAGGAAGGGCAGTGTTTCCGTACTGTCACGCCAGATCGAGGCAGACATGAATGCCTTCTTAGTCTCCCTTGTGTTAAAACCCATCCATCCACCATCCAGCTCCCTCTCTCTGATTCATATCCATGTGATGGCTCTGGTGAGCTTGCATGGTCGTTATGGTGAAACCACACAAGGTCACTTTTGTTTGTGTACTGTACAGTACGTATAGGCACACTACAGTATAAGAGAGGCCCTTTGCCCGACAGTGTCTCAGCCCCCTGCTGACCAAAACGACTATGGTCCAACGTGCAGTGTTTAAGAATCTATAGTATTATCCCAGGCCTAACCACTATACTGAGCTATCACCTTGTCCGTCCAAACCAGGGGAGCTGCAATGACACCAGCTGGCTGCTTATAGAGCGGAGACCACGGGGTGAAGGGACTGTCTGTATGCCTGTACCTCCTCCTGCCAGCTCTGACTGGCGCTCACACTGTGCACAGCTGGACAGGAACTAAATTAATGGTGTTTGTGGGGGCAGCGTTAAATGGGAGTTCAATGACGCTGTGAAGGAGGATGGTTTGTTGTTATTCAGCGGAAGAGGCAGTGAAAGGCAGCCTCTGAAGCAGGCTGTGTTATTTGGGCCCTGTGTCCAGGGTCGCTGTAGCTTAATTAGAGATGGTGTAATATGACATGTTTTCATCAGCCTCCCAGGAAATGTTATCTTCTTTGTTGGTGTGTTGATAGCCATTCATGACTAAGCCAACAAAGAGCTTTTAAATATTTGGCAGCACACTATTCATAAATATAATTGAATTGGTCTCTTTCACCCCCAGAGGTTACTAGGAGTATAATATAGTAAAAGCAATTTCATAGATTTCTCCATTTAATACACTATTTGATTAGTTAACTTCACCTTATGACCATCTCCAAGCTATAAAACTTCAAGGACCTCAATTTAGTCAGTGGATTTCTAAGGTACTTACACCTTACGTTAAAAAAGTGTTTACAAAAGCGTGGACTGCATGACCAGTTTTGAGATATGCTTTTATAGCAATAAAACATTTGATATGAAACACAATGCAAACATATCCCTGCCAGGCATATTTTGCAGCGCACTGCTTAGCTTTAAAATCCCAACACGCAACTTTTGGCAGGAATCTGTATTGCCCGGCAGTATTACAGTTAGCCTTTCTTCGAAAACACTCTGGCTGATTTATTCCATTAGGTACCTATACATTTCCCATCAGGGCTGAATTCTAAATGCTTATAGCGGTAGGTTTTTGGGTAGATGGACAGATTGATGGACTGTATTACGTCTTCGCCCATTTCTCTTCGTACACTTAGTTTTTGTCGATGAATTCCAGTGTCAGCAGCTTTGAAAGGTTGCCTCCCAGATGAGTGAAATGTGAAGTATTGGATGTTGGAGCAGGCTGTGTAATGACACAGCACATGTAGCGAGCCAACAGGAGAAGAGGAGAGAGCTTAAAGAAGACTGAGTGTCAGGGAGCTACTGTCATGCATCTCCCAGTTTCACTTGGCACATACAGGCACTTCAAGGCACACCAAGAGGCTTAATCATGCCCAGATAATGCCTGCGAACAGCGCAATATAAAATGCATTTTGGAGAGATAATAATAGAATTGTTTAGGAGGTCAGTCTGTTGAGATATTTTAAGTGTGCCTGATGGACAGCAGCAGGGTCAGCCATTTCAGGTCAATTTCCATTTAAAATTAATTGTATTTGAGATGCAATTTAGACATGGATAAAAAACAATTAATATTAAGAATTAATATATTTTTAATCTCAACCACACAGTTGCAGACACGAACAGCCACTACAAAAAAAAAAAGCAATGTTCTTCTGTAGAAGCAGACATGTACAAAACCCCCAGCAAAGCACACCTAGAGAAGTAATATTGCAGTGAAAAGCCCAAATGAACTAGAGCGCTTATAGCAGCTCTATTCCCATGCCACTGTGCCTGTTGCTTCTGATGGCTGCTGGGTCGGTGTCAGGCATTCTAGTACACAGTGTCTGGTTCCAGGAGGCAGGGGGCCCAGCCAGCGCGTCCCTGGGGGGATACGGTAACAGGTGGGCTGAGTGCCATTCAGGAGGTCAGATGGCACAATACCAGCAGCTCTCTTTGATGCTGATACCATCTTCTGTGTGTCTGCTCAGCCCTGCTCCCTATTTCACTGCTCAGCGACTTTACATCCAATTGCCTCCGACTGTGTCTGCAGAACTGCCCCCGGATCCAATAACGCAGCCCCGCTGTGAGAAAATGACCCACTTTAATAACGGGCGTCATTACACACCCAACAGATAGAATATGAAATAGGGATTCTGCATGTGTGTGTTATGGGGGGGGGGGAGGGGTTGTAGGGGAGACCAGGCACCATCAAATCCCAGCTGTGCCCCCTCACATCATTACAGCAAGTCTTTATGACTTTAGTGTCATTAGACCCTTTATGTTTAGGGAAAAGAACCTTCTACGGTACTAATCCATGCGAGCGACGACTTGTGCCCGGAGCGCCCGATGTGTTAGCATGGCACACTGCTACAAAGGAATAAAATAAAATATGTGTTTACCGTCTTGAAATTGACCTAAATGAAATCCATATATCAGTGCAAAGTGAATGTCACATGGCGTTAGCGCAAACAAGCCATGTTCATAATGAAGCTGGCATTTAGGCAGGAGTGTTGCGGCTATGCGTTTACGAGGGCCGACTGGTCCGAATCTGGTCATGCATCGCATACTGGCGCCCATTATGGAGAGGAAGGGAGAGAAGGAGAAAGAGCTGATAAGTCATTTATTAGATATATTTTTAATGAGCGTGGTGATGGTGTGGAGTGGAGACTGAGAACACACAAGGCCATCTGGACCATGATGATGGCTTGTCATACCAAAATGGATAAATGACATTTTGATTGTGTTTATTAGTAGGCCAAGATCTAATTTTCACAGTCATTCATTGCATTTCCCCCCGAGTGCTAGATGATAATTGGCTGGCCTGATATATGATGAAGTGAAAGATCCTGCAGATTACAAGCTATACATAAAGGCCGTTCGGCTGTAACTGTGGTCGTAATGACTTTATAACAATGATCTCTGCAATGATTATACAGTAAATATATATTGGTATCGGATTAAGTTTATGAGGAGTGTTCAGACTTGATCATCCTTCAGGGCTTCTTTAAATGCAGCATACAGCAGTGTAATCATGTCTATTTAGTGTAATGTGGCATCCTAATATACCCTGCTGCGGCTAAAAGAAATATACAAGCTGAGATAGTATAGTTAGTGGTACAGTACTGATCTGCTGAGTGTGCTGCAACGCAACCTTGTACAGCCCATTCCATTGGTTATAGTCAATGTATAACGTTGAATGAAAGCATCATCTGTATGAATTGTTAGTATGAGTAATAATGTGCAGTAGGCCTCACAATACATGTGATTAGTGAATACCTGCATGTAGCCTCATGCACATTGGAGGTGTGATATCTGTCTATGATGTCACTACAGCAGACAGACCTGAGGCAACCATGCAGTAATAGGTCCGATGAGCTCCTCACCTCCACAGCGCCAACTAGGGGCTTATATAGGTACTACTGCTTCACTGGGCGTTCCCTGGAATAGGTGGCACAAAAAGAGCTCTGGGGAGAGACAGAGAGGACAATGGACAGAGAGAGACGGTAAGGGGGGGGTTCTGTCAGGCGTGCAGTCAGAGCACTGCCTAACCATAATCATCTGTGATGGTATAATCATAGCTCCGCCAAACCCCACTGCAGGCTTGACTATCCCTCCCCTCTCTCTCTCTCTCTCTCTCTCTCTCTCTCTCTCTCTCTCTCTCTGCCCCTCCCCTCTCTGATATGATGACTTGAGAGAGCACAGTCTCAACTTTCTCTGTAGAGTCCTTATCATTCTGCAAGTTTCTTTTTCCAGACTAATCTAAGAGCACATTTCCTATTTTAATCTGCGTCTGTGTATGAAGATTGTCCCATTGGGGCTGCCATACACTTGAAGATTAATGAACCCAATTTGCAAGAGTGACCTTTTGGCTGTAGCAGCTAAGCCTCTTAATTCCTGCCTTTAAAAAAATGTTGTTATAGAGAACGGAACTCCAGATAAGAGCTGGGAAATAACGATATCACAAGTTAGAGGAGGAGTCACCAGCCCTGAGTCACAGGGCAAACCTCAATGATCCGAGCATCAAAACATTCAGGCGACTAAATGACAATCATGCACATAAACACCTTCTACATTAAATCCAAGTTGTTCTACACTTCAGCTGGCATTCATTTTGATGAATTGGTGAATGTCTTAAACTATGAATTTAAAGAAATAATTAACCTAAAAATTACTCAATGAAAAGTTTATATCTAACATTAGCAGTAAGAATATGAAGAATAAAATAAAAGAAATTGAATTCTCGTGGGCTAACACAAAAGCTTGCATAATCTATTACAAAGGACAGAATGATGTTGTTAACCACCAGCACAGGATAACATAAGCACAATTGACACCAACATCCCATACTGCATGGAATATGACATGCCACTAAATCACAAGGCAAGGACAGACTTCAACATATTGTACTGTAAAAGCCTTTACCACTCTTTATATGATCAGATATTTACAGTCTCACAGTCTTATATCTTACAGTCTATAATCCCTTTGGTCAAGTGCATGACTGAATTGAATAATATGTATTGTATTTTTTTCAAATCCCCAATATTGTTCTAGCATCTATACAATGTTGGTATGTTCCTGTTATTTTAAGTAAGGACAATTTAATAATTTAATTTAAAAAAGCATTACTTTATATAGCAATATGGTTTTAATAAAGTTCATAATTACTTTAAGAAGCCTAGTCTTGAAACAAACATTTTGAAATAAAACATTGATGAAGAGAGAGACTCCACCATGCAAGAGTAAATAAGAAATGCAAATGCAAATGCAATCTGCTTTTGTGTTTGACCTTGTCCTAAACAAATTTGCCAGTAGATTTAGTTGGTCTATGTGCTCATTTTCTGATTCCAAATGTTTTTTAAATAAACCTGTTTTAAACATGTTGTTTATTCAGGATAATGAAATGTTAATCTCTCTTCCATTTGTTCACCGTGAATCAGCATTTACCTTAAGCATGTATTTATTACATTTTTCAGAAGCAGACTTCTAAGCAGTTATTGGATTTGCACAAAAGTGATGACAGGAGCACTTCGAAGAGGCATTTTAGCGTAAGAATCTGGTATTTTACGTTAGTTTAAAGCTTTTAAACAAGCAGTCCCAAGCTGTTTCCCCGCAGGCCACTGCTCTAGCTTGGAAGACACATCAGCACTTAGGCTTTTAGAGGTACTAAGTGCACCAAAAATATGATTTGGCTTTAGAGCCCAATCCTGATTCTTGAGTTGTTTTTCCTATTCCCTGCCGTATTTGTTCCTTAAAGGTCAATTAGACGCAGAAAAAGAAGCCGCTCTGCCACGCTTTGCGTGACGAGGCCGGGAGGTAATTCAGCATTCTCTCTCAGCGATATAGCATGTAGTGCTCAGTTCAAAACAGGCAGCGCATGGCTTTGTCATTGTGTCTGACATTGGCAGAGAGATTGATTATAGCGCCATTCATTTGACACAAATGTATGTTTTGAAGCATATTGTGGAAATGTGAGGTCTGTGAGGAATGCAGACGAGCCACTGCAGCATATAGCAGATGCACAGGTGTGAAGCAAACTTGACTTAGCCCAAATGTATTCTGTTGCTATGTGTGTAGGGATATGTCTGTATTCATGTTTGTAGCTGTAGAGTGTGTACATGTGAGTGTGTACTTGAGTGTGTGCTTGTTGTGCGTGTGTGTGTGTGTGTGTGTGTGTGTGTGTGTGTGCGTGTGCGCTAGAAAGAGAGGGGGGAGGACAAGCTCCTGTCAGTGAGTATAAGCACTGTGACAGGGCTGTGTTATGTCACATTAAACTGAACCTCAGTCCACAGACCCCATATACTGTCAGAGATATTTACACTGACACACAAGCAGTCTCCCTCTCTTTCTCTTAAATACTCTACATACTGTACATGTATAATATAGGCCTACTGTTTACGTAACACATCCCAACATTTGAGTCATTAGTCATTTTTATGTAATTATATGATTCCAAGTGCAATAATTTCAAATGCAGCTACATTAACTCAAGTACCTGTATTTTACTGAAATAAAACAGATACAATCTTGAAACAAGGTGAAATAATCAGATACCAAATATCAACACAATACTAAATCAAGAGAGTTGGTTTATATGCTTTTAATTTGGCTTACGGGAAAAAAAAACTATCTTAGTCTACGATTTCTGCTATTATATATTTAATAACTTTTTTTTCTTTTCAGTACACTTTAATTTATAATCTATTTGCCTTTTATATTATAATGCTGGAGGCTATTTGCAGTGGAATACATCTAGTGAAAACACATGTTGCGTATTAGGGCCTTTCAGAGCCCAAAGTGTTTGATTGTATTGAGGAAGTAGCATAATGTGTGGTTTTTATTTTTTTGAACTGGACAAGAGCAGTCTGTTCAGAGCGTGGTCATTGGTTAAGGACACTGCCCCTTCCCCCATTCACAGAGAATGCTCACAGCAGATGAAGCTGTTGCATAGCAACTCACCAGAAGGACAAAAAGTTTTGGGAAAAGTGTGTGTCATTCCCACTGTAAGCAGAGGAACAGGACTCCACGTTTTACATTGAAACTATAAATAAAAGGTGAAAGAAGATATAGCTAGACGATACGGGTGGAGGAGCATGGATTCACGGTGTTTTGTTTCCGTGGCTGCCAGCACTTGTCTACCCACAACGCTCCTGTATACAGTCCTTGTGCTGGACGTTTTATCCTCCATCTGGATAAGAAAAGCTCACAGCTAATGAATGCCTTTGGACAATAGCTCACACAAAAAAGTGTTGTGTGTCCGCACAGTGTGTGACGTGTTCACAGTGGGGCTGCCGAGAGCTGCGGAAAATTAATTTGAGGCAGGCAGGGAAGAATTGATGAGGGGAGAGATGGAGCGCAATGGAGGTAGAGCAAAGGCATCCAGTGACGGTGTTCAGTTCTGAGCCCCCCCGCCCCCCCCCCCATCTCCCACCTCCTCATACCCTCCCACTCCGCTCCTATCCCTAAGCCCTCTGTTTGCTCGCAGGCTCGCAGCTAAATTTCTGTGACAATTTCACAGCTCTCCCCCTTTCAATGGCTGCTGAAAAGGGGACAGATTCCTTCCTGGTTACTCACCCTCTGTCCAGAAAGAGATGCTGCTATCATGGGAAAACACAAACCTTTGGCATCCTCTCTGGGCTAGAAGGGCGCTCTGGGCATTAGCCGCACGGCAAACAGCAGCCTCTCTGTGCGTGCGAGCGCGAGGTGCGAGCAGCGTCGTCGGGATTAAATCAAACAGGAGCCCTCATTCACGGGGTCTTCTGTGCAGCGTTCTGTCTTTCTGTTTGCATTCATGCGGCTCTTTCAGAGCGGTCCAGAAGGGACGCTCCCACTATGTTTGCTCTGCACGGGATAATGCATACACACGCCATTGTCTCCCATAGGCTGGGCTGACCACATAACACTCTTCTCCTTAATCAGACAAGGGCTGTCGGAGGCCACGGTGGCACGCTGCCATGCTCGCCCACAGGACGAGCAGAGAGAGAGAGAGAGAGAGAGAGAGAGAGAGAGAGAGACAGAGAGAGAGAGAGAGCGAGATGTGTTGATGAGATAAGTGAGACAAGAGATGGAGAGAGAAAGTGGCCAACTGTAAGCAAGAGGCCAGCCATGGGAGAGCAACACTCCTGCCTCCAGCCTAATTCAAATGGATGGAGGAGACGCAGACCTCTTTATGGGGCCTTTAAATGTGCTTAAACATGGTTCCTGTCTCGCCTCCCTCCCTCCCTACCTCGGCCCGGGAGCTACGGTGTCTTTACGCCTCGTCCCAGGTGTCTCATTACCAAGCCACCTTAACATGCACTCAGAAAAGATCGTACACAGTTATGACACTGGGCTGGTGTAAGCTAAGCCATTAGGATAACATTAGGAGCCAGCACAATGGCGGCCAAAGAAATTCAGTAGCTCACCTTACTTTTTTACAAGGTTATGTTGGCACTGTGTGTGTGTGTGTGTGTGTGTGTGTGTGTGTGTGTGTGTGTGCGTGTAGACTATGTCTATAACTAAATACGTATGTCTCAGTCGTTAGGCAAAACTGCTCATATTATCAATTAGATCTGACAGTTATATAAAGAAAACAGTCCGAGATTTACGGCCACGGCTGTGACTCGTTCCTTTTACTTTGAGCATGAAGTAAACACTGGAATATAATGAATCGCTGTGAGCGCCTTCATTCACACAAACCTGGGCCTGCCGGTCGTCTCTTATGATGTTCCGTCAGCACGAGGTTAGCGCGACTTGTAGCGCACGTTGGCTTGAGCACAATGTATTGACTGCTAGCGCCTCCATACAGCCAGGGCCTCTGGCAGGCTTGGTTAGGCTCTCTACAGTAGTGGGCCGCTAGCACTCACATATTTCTGCTTTGTTTATGCACCCTGCCCCTCCGTCTCCCCCGGCGATGGACACTCAAAAGGCTGGAGGGGTAAGCCGGGGGCCAGGGGCGAGTGGGGGGGAGGGGGAGAGAGAGAGAGCACTTCTGCAGGCCATTAATAAGCGTAGCTCTTGGCTAGCAAGCGCTTCCTACATTCCCACAGACAAGCAGGCAAGTGCAAACACATACACATGCACACAAAAGCATGCCTACACGCACTCTCTCACACACTGGCTCTGTCTCTTGCAAGCATGCGTTCCCTCTCGCATACAAACGCACGGACACATGCAAAACACACACACACACACACACACACTCCAGTGGCTGCCGTCCAGCGGCAGGAAGGGATGTAGGCAGACTACTGGGAGGGGAGGGGGGGGAGTGGTTGTGTGAGGGACTGGCAGAGAGTGTGTGGAGCGTTGTGCCGCTGTGGGACAGTCCATTATCCACACCCCTCGCTCTGCATCTCAATGGTTCCTGCCACAAGGGCCCAGCCTGAAGCCCACAGCAATAGGCTTCACTCATGTACGTGCACCATTCACAAAGCTCTAATGGCCTCCCTGTTATTCCTCCTATCTCCAGCCCCGTGCACGTTGGGCATGCACGATTGTCAGGCCCGTGGCTCAGATGGGAAGGGGATGGGACCGGCACCATGCGATCCCTGTGATCATTGAGCCACTGGCGTGACCTCACGCCAGACCCAACAACAGTACGTTTGGCAATGAAATGTTTCAGAAACAACACATACACATATATGTCAGCAGAACCTACGCTCAGCATCTGCTCTGCCGCGGTGGGATTCGCGCATAACATACAGGGAGCAGGGGCACATATCCAGGCTCTATTGTCGATAGCGCAAGTGAATAATCGACTGTCTGATCTGAGCAACTATCCAAGTGCCCTCTTCCAACTGCAAGATTAGCATCAAAACTTTGATGTGCCCACTGCATTAGCAGATTGCAAGGACACATAATTTTCAACACTAGAAATGTCACAGGAAAACTGCTTATTCACAGAGATAAACGAAAGAGAAGGATCCTTAGCGGAGATAAAGACACTTTGTTGTTATCACCTTCAGGCAGGCTGGTATAGTCATTTCAATGCCGTCAGGGCATTCTTTAATTTATTATTGATTTCTAGGTTCCGTCAGACATGTTCGTTTGTACATTAAAGGCAGCTATTATCTTCTTTCAAAGCATACCACACCATTTAAACCACTCTGCCTTTATTATATCAGACTGAGATGGATTTTCTTCCCTGAGGTACAGGCAGAGTTTAAGCAGATTAGCTGTTTAGATAGGTCATTTCAGGACAAAAGTGATGTCTACCTCATTTTGTGGTGACAATCAGTTGTGTCTGCTCTGGAAGCCAAACAACTTGTTCCCATTAATGATTTAGCGGCGGACATTTTTGTTTTCCTCTCATCACATAGGGGATTATGGCTACTGGAGGTATGAGAGACATACTTTCTTGAAAAACACTTTCTCGCTCTCTTGCTCCTGTTTTGCATAATGGAAACTATCAGAGGTCATGTCCTGCTTTTTCTTCCTATGGCCTGGAGCAGAGCTGTATGAGAGACTGTGATAACTCTGCAGGGAAACCTTCTGGAGGAAGCAGGTGCTTGTAGTGTCTGCCACCAGAATATAAATTACATTAGTGGGCAGGACCGTAGGGTGCAATCCATTATTTCACTATGGATTAATTGATAATTGAAAACAGCATTGTTTGTACTGTGTCATTTCAACAGAGCAACATACTTTAGTTTGTGAGCTCGCAGTTTGTCAATCTGTCAAATTATGTCTCAGCACACAGATAAGCAAAGCATTTTTATTCATTATTTATGTTAAATTTGTCTTTTATTGCCCCCCAATTTGTTACTGGACGCTGGCAACTGAAAGGGACTACATACAATATTTGCTGTGTTGATGCTGCATATAACCAAAACATATATATAATTTAGGAAAACTATGCTTTTTGTAAAATAGGCTACAATGCAATTAGTCGCCGTATATATATATGCATGGGTACACCTGCAGTATAAACAGGCATACACCAGTGGCGTGAATTGCATAAACCTGCCGAATCCTACAACCCACTTTCCCAGCGCACGGAGCGGTGCTCTATTTTTTCCAAATTATTGTATCATTGTAGAAGAAATACCACAAATGTATATGCCTATATAGTAGGGCTGAACAATTTGACCTAAAATCAAAATCACGATTAATTGAACATTGTACCTCGATTACAATTAATTAATTAACAATTAACGATTTTCTTTGCCTTTGTTTTGCTATTGTTTGAGTTCTGCTCCATGCTTTCATTCAGCCGACTAGACGGCTCACAGTTACATGAATACATAATGGAATACACACGCTGTAGTATTAACAGCAGCTTTTATAAAAACATACTATTTGTAAAAGCATCATACTTATGTGTTGCTAGCAATAGGCTAAAACATTAAATAATGAAAGATACATGGAGTCATAATTATTAGCTTAACAACAGTAGGTGTTAAGATAAAACTACATCAAGGCATGGACTAGCGACTGGGCGTCGTCTAGCTACAGCCTAATTACCATTTCTGTCGCCACGCACAAGCGCATGCTCGTGTGAGGACGCTCTTTCAGCTACCTTCTGAGTCTGCACGGACAACGCAGAAAACAGCAACAAGGAAGTTGTGTGACTATTACTGACAGCTAGTAAAGAGCGAACCACAACATTGACACCAAAATATAGTAGCCTAGTGCTTGCGTTATCAAATGTAGGCCTTTCTATGCCTTTCGTTAATTCAAAATTAAATTAAGAGAAGATGAAGGAGTCATAGGAAACATAAACAGGCATGCAACAAAGCACATATCCATTCATTTGGAGATATCATGTTGAAATGCCAACAGTGTACTTGTTTTGGGGCTTCTGAAAAAAAAAAAACATTATCACTGTTATTAGGTTTTTGTGTTTTTTATATTGATTTTACCCTTCAAGAAATCCTGAAAAGCCTTTACCTAGGTTCTGATTGGTGGAAACGCTAGCGATTTCCTTCACCTCTCGCTGCCTATTAAACATTTTAATTGCTAGAAAAAGTTAATAGAGCGTCAGGTTTTGGTTGATAGGAGCGGTCGGTCCAGCAGCTACACCAAAGAGTCAACCAGCGACCTGGCAATTTCTATTGATAAGCAGTACGCAAAACGCTGCAGTTCTAGCTTTAGAAAGCCCACCTCGCTAAAGTAGTTTGTCACGCATTATGAGTCTGTTCTGCTAAATTTTTATGTGACACCACCTGAGCTGCCGTGTTGCTGCCATTTTGATTTACATCTGTCGCGGTTGATACTAATGGTGGTAATAACAGCAGCATTTCTCAGTAGATGATGCTGCTTTATTGATGTGCCTGGAATGGACACGAGTGTCCTGTGTCCGGGTCCCGACAAATAGGCTTATATTTAAAACACGCATCCTCCTATTTACGCTGTTCTTGATTGAACAGGATTTTTAAAAAATCGAAAAAAACGACATAGGATAAATTACGTCGGTTAGATGTTCAGAATTTTGGTTGTGATTACTTTTCGGTTAATCGTCTAGCCCAGGGGTAGGCAACCCTGGTCCTAGAGAGCCGCAGCCCTGCATGTTTTATATGTTGCCTTGCTCCAACACA
>JAOEGT010051417.1:0-19532 GCA_025447795.1 Speoplatyrhinus poulsoni | reverse complement strand
GTGGGGTGAAATTTTTTTTTTTTTTTTTTTTTTTTTTTTTGTGAAGACCTCTAGTCCAGCCTCCATGTTTGTTAGCTGAGAACTATTTGCTCAGACTGTTGGTGTGTGTTTATGAACCTTTTGAAGTGAACTCAAAGCTGTTTGGAAATGTTTTTCTTTGTTTGCTCATTTAAACGCACCTCAGGTACTTCTACTGCAGCAGATACATGTTAGTACTTCTATTACAGAAGATACATGTTAGTACTTCTACTGCAACAGATACATGTTAGTATTTCTACTACAGCAGATACATGTTAGTACTTCTATTACAGCAACACATATACAATTAGTTATTTAAATATTTAGTTGGGGCTGTTTTTTGATAATTTATAGAGGGTGCGACCAAGTGTGTTCTCTTAAGTCAACGCTACAGTAGCTGTAGGTGTATTATATTGCGTGGAGAAGTACAGTATGTAGGCAAGGTTTTATAAATCTAAATGTTTGCCCTATGCACTGTCTGGTATTCTCTCTAAGGGTATTTGTGACTGTCTGGTTATTCGTCATGTGTAACTTGGTTATTCTCGCACGCAAAGAACGTAAACACGTATATTGCTGGCCTGGGTCATAACATCCATGAAGCATCTACAAAATACTAGGATGACGTATATATGGAAGCAGTTTGCAGAAGGGAGTGAGAGAAAAAAGAAAATGTTGCCGGTATGTGTATTACCTTTTAAAACACACGCCATGTGTTTGGATGTACGTCTTACGTTTATCCAAATAATCCATTGAATACGAGACAGTTTTCCCGGTTTCAGAAAATGGTAAAACGATTCAATTTAAAGTTGAACTGAGATGTTGATGGGATGACAGGCAGAAAGTATTGTAAAAATAGCCGATAGGAGCCGTGGATATTAACAGATCTGTATTCTGTTTTGTCAGAATGCATCGATCAAACCTACGGCGATGGTGAGTTGTTTGGTTCCGGACTACCTGCTAGACTATTGCAGTAAAATGTTATATTGTTACACAGCCTATTTAATTAAGTTGAGATTAATTTAATGAATTCACGCATTTATTTTTGAGTTGTCCCCATCGATCATGAAAAAGAATGTCCGAGCACTGCTGTCACAGACGAGCACTCGAGTAGCCGTGCCCATCCCTACTGAGAGCACCTTTTTATATAAAGGAATAGGGAGGAAGAGGACTGTCAGAGTTTACCTCATTGGTATGAATGACATGTTGTTACTTGCTATGGCTGTTGCCCTGATTGGTTGATATGGTGAAGGGGTGTGACTCCTTCACAACAGTGAGCCTGCTATGGAGGCCTTAGGGTATGGCTTTCATAAGCCGTTAGGCATGTCGGTGCATTCCCTCCAGCTTCTTCAGGCTGTGCTCCCATCCCATAGAGCAATCCAGGAGAGACGACCTGGAGTCCCTGGGCTACGTCCTCATGTACTTCAACCTGGGCTCCCTGCCCTGGCAGGGCCTCAAGGCTGCCACCAAGAGGCAGAAGTACGAACGCATCAGTGAGAAGAAGATGTCCACACCCATTGAAGTGCTCTGCAAGAGCTACCCATGTACGTAGCCTTCCCTCCTGGGAGGTAGCTGTTAGTGCTGATCACAATGGGATATTTATGCATAAATGCATATATTTTAATTTGAAATTACATTTGTGTTTAATGTGATTTCATGTAGATTCTGTTATTTATGTGATGGAACCAGAGTTTCTTTATTTTTTCCAGACGGACTAAGGAATATGTCTGTGTTCTAGAACACGAGTTAATTCAAAAGGTTAATTTAGTAAAGGCTCACGTCCTCCTCTGTCCTGCAGCTGAATTTGCCACCTACCTGAACTTCTGCCGCTCGCTGAGGTTTGATGACAAGCCTGACTACTCGTACCTGCGACAGTTGTTCCGAAACCTCTTCCACCGCCAGGGCTTCTCCTACGACTACGTCTTTGACTGGAACATGCTGAAGTTTGTAAGTCTTGTTTTGCCTGCCCGTTAAAAGCCTTCTAGTGTTTCTCCTTGTTTTACTTTCAAATGGGATGGCAGGGCTACATTACAGTATTGTTCCAAGTAAATCTAATGCAGCAATCGACAATGAAAGTACATTTCATCTTTAATGCACTGTAGACCATAGACTAAACGTGCACTGTAGTATTTTTGCACAATAGCATTTGCTATTAAAATGTGCATTCCTACAAAACAAATCAAACCTTCAGCTCTTGCTGAGCTGAGCTGGTACCATGCAGTGGAAAAGCTCCCAAAGCCAGTAGAGGCACGAAGTGGCAAAGCTCCATAAAAGGAGCTGTGTATAGTGTACCTCGTTAACGTGATAGCGTTATATGTAGTAGTAACTGTTACGGTGTGTGTGTGCGTGCCAGGGTGCCAACAGGGCAGCGGAGGACGCAGAGAGGAAGGAGCGCGAGGAGAGGCTTCGACACGGCAGGACTCCGGCAGCCAGGGCCATCCCCGCCGCCGCCTCAGGGAGGGCCAGGGCCACCCAGCAGGACGTTGCAGCAGCCCCCTCGCCTCTCACCCCCACCTCCCACGCAGCAGGTGAGCCTGCCCGCACCACCCGCACCGTGACACCGAGGCACGGTGGGCGTGCCCGGCGCTGACCTGGCTCCCTTCTGTGTTCAGGTGCAGACCGAGAGAGGAAGGTCAGCATGCGTCTTCACCGTGGAGCGCCCGTCAACATCTCCTCCTCAGACCTGACCGCCGGACGCATGTCCACGTCACAGGTACCACACCCTGCCATAGAAAGGCCCCAGGTCTATCTTTGAGCCACTGTGTGTGCTCTAACTGTGTGTGTGTGTCCCAGGCTCTATCTCGTGTGACAGCCAGCGGTCTGCAGCCTGCTGCCCCCCGGTGAGGCCCCCCTCAGCCTTCTGGAACCACAGCCAGCCACAGAGGGCTCACACACACACACACACACACACACACACACTCTCACTCTCTCTCCCACACACACACACACACACACACACACACACACACACACAGGGTCGGTGACAGATGATAACGCTGGTGTAAAGGCTGCTGGTCCCAGGAGGATTGGCATGGAAGCCATTTGCATTAATCTGCTCCCCTCCACTGAGCACTGCCTAACCATGGTCGCCCCAACCCAACACACACGCACACGCACACGCGCACACACACACACACACACACACACCTGTAGCGGAGCTATCTTAAATAGCCCTTTTAGCACGCACACCACCATTTGCTAATCTGTCCGTTTCTTGATGCAGGAAGCAATAGAGCCCATGACTGGCTGGAAGCAGGGTTGAACGAGTCACATGTTGAGCAACAACCCACCCCTCTCCTATACTGGGGGGGATGGGGGCTCAGCTGTGTCCACTTTCGCTCTAGTCATGTACGGCTGTTTTTATTGTTCCCTTTTGTAGGTTATCACACAGAGCAGATTCCAAACTGTGTACGAACTGCATCCACATGTGCACACATGCGCACACACATACACTGTTTACAGTGGATGTAGAGTGTCCACTTTGTCAGGTTTAAATTGTATGTGGGCTCTTTCTCTAAAGGACAGTTCTGTAAGCAGGAAGATGCCTGTTGAAGCTCCTGTTTAGTCCCACAATGCGACACCCATAAAGGGTGTAAGTCTGTATGTTTGCTTGAAAAGGTGTGTAGGTAGGCTTAACTGTCCTGTTTTCTTTTGAAAGGGATCAAAGGGGTATTTGTAAAGGAGGGTTGTTAGTAAGGAGTTTAATTGTCTTCTCTCTGCCCTGCTTGAGGATGTGGTTGTAGCGCACAGCTGGAGGGCATGTGAATAAACTGACGTGATGTAGTGGCTAGTGATGTAGTGTGTGCCTGGAGCAGGGTTGTAGTCGAGGCCTGAGCTAGGAAATGGATCAACGGCAGGGTTTCCCCTTCAACTTGACGTGAACACAACACCGTGAGTCAAGGTTCCTAAAGGCGTTTGACGGGCATCGATGCCGGTGACACCCATGTTGCCATGACTGCCCAGCCTATCCTACTAAGGAAGGCAGTTGAACGTTGAGCTGCCGAGACCCTGTGCTGCCACGGAGCTGTCGGTAGTCATCTGTGTAGTGTCTCATTCAGTGTGGTAGAGTGGCTTCAAGTGCTGTAGGCCTTTTTCTGTAGTCTTAATGGAAAAGGGGTTTCATCTGGGTTTTATTTACATTTTATTTTAATTTCTTTCTCCTAATTAGACCCACTGTATGTGTACAGAGAAACTGGGAATGTTTGCTCAAGTGTTCCCATTGTCGTTCTTCACTGGAGGTTTAAAAAATAAAATAAATCATTAATGTTTTGATGAAAGCTAAAATACTTTGTTGGGCTTTTCTGTTCTTCTATTCCTGTCATGTCTGTTTCAGCCGTTTTCTGTGTCCTTTTTAAGCATTTTAACTGTGGAGATTGGGGCTTGCAACCTACGTTGTCTTTGTTAATTGGAAAATATCCACCCCTTATTTGCAATGCCACTGTATTTTGTGTATTTTAAGACTGTAAATAAATTAAGTGGTTGTATTTTCTGGTTAGTGCAATTATTTATTTGCTCTTGAAGTGGAAGCACTCTTGTACTGCTCAAATGACATCGGTTTCAATTAAGTATCAGTTCTGAAAACAATTGAAAATTGCATACAGTAGCCAAAAACAACACATCCTTGCGATCAAGTAGTACTAACAGCTATTGCGACCTCAAGGGCTTTTTTGCATTATTTGTGTACTGCATAGTTAATGTTTCATAAAATGTGGTAGAGCAATTGTGTAAAAACTGAGACATTAGCGTCACTTTTCGGCTTGTAAGCATAACCACAGGTTACACTTGGTCCTATTTAGCAATAACTGATTTAATCACTAGGTGGAGCTATGTGCTATGGCCATGATTCTACATCACTTGCACAGCATGAAGCAGCTGGGTTCTCAGATCAGACCCTCCCTTTTCCATTATGTTTGGACAATTATTGAACCATTAGCCTCAATGGCCTCAAACGTCTTTTCTATGTCAGTGAATAACTCCGTTAGATTCTGTTGGATAAGGCAATGAAACAACTTGACCCAGCCAGCGAAATATATATTTTCCGCTGAATAATATATAATATGTGTAACATATGTCTGAACATGTGTGGAGAATGAATGGCCCATTGAACTAAATAAATTCCTCCTGGCTCAGTCATGTATCTATTCATCCGTTATAACTAATCTAGGTTGGAACTCACTCTGAACACACTTGGAGAAAGAAAGTCAGAATATGTGTTGGACTGAAAAAACTTAACGTATTTCTCTAATTATAACAGGCTAATAGGAAAAAGCTGGTGTGTGCAGATAATGTGGTTCAGGCAGGAAATTGTAGCTGTGCTGAAATAGGCCATGTTACAGTGTTTTCCTGTTCACAACCTTCTCTGCTCTTTGCACAAACACAGGCTCTTAGGACGATGAAATCTAATCATCAGACATTTACACAGGGATTTGTTATTGTGTTGGTATCACACAAAAAGACAATATGTATTCTATGTTGATGTAATATTATTAGTAATGGGGAATTTAATTGTGGATGGAGGCACTAGCTGTTTCCCTTCTGATGCATAGTGTTTGAGCAATCAATGTCACCCCAGGGCACATCTGTCAAACCCTCTTCCCAATACAGTGTACTGTAGGCTACCCATTGAGTGCAGCGTTCTAAATGCGCTGAGCCCAGTCAGACACAATACATGTAAGGGCCCATACTGTGTGAAACTGTGTGAGACGACCGTTGGCTTTAGGAGAGGGCTTGAATGTCATGTCAATTTTATGTGTATTTAAGATGGCCTTGTTGTCAGTGCGAGGGTTGGTCTAGAAAGAGGTTGAAGAAAAATATTTAAAATACAAAATATGTAAATTACACACAAAAGGTAAGGAAATGTGTGAACACTTGTGAGATCGGCTTGGTCTGAGTTTGTGCCAGAGGGCAACCATGTTGGCTGACTTGTGACAAATGCTGGTTGAAGAATGGGATGCCATCCCACAGCAACAGTGTGTGACCAGCATGAGAAGGGCTGTTGTGGCTGTGTATGGTTCTTCCTCACGCTACTGACGCTGCTGTTTGTTAAATTAATACACAGTTAAATTACCAATATGTCTTGTTTCTTCAGATTCCAATCATGCAATCCACCAGACAACAAGAAACAAGGGCTAAGAAAAGCTGTTGGCATTGTCAGAGAAGATTTGGCTAATTATTCATGGGCGCAACCCACATATTCAGCTCTTCTGCTCATCCCACAAATGCATATTCCTTACAAATGTGGCACAAATTATAAGATAAATAATCAGACTTTCCACTGGTATAAGATGTATTGCAAAAAAGCGATGTTACAAAGAAATAATCTACCAAACAGAAATATCCTTACTTTTTGTGTTATGTTTACATTTCGTGTACATATGTTACATACTTTACATGTGTCCTTTGGATTTATAAGCCCACACAATAAAAGAGGTTTAATTCATATCCTTATTATCCAGTTAATTGTTTTAAAGGTTTGATAAATTAGTACCTCAACATTACTGTCAAATCAGTAGGTGTAGCAGCCAATAATGTAATGACTGCCAATAAGGTAATCATTTTACCATTTCTTAATGTAATAAATGTCAATAACATTTCTTAACCAATAACGTAATAAAGTTTTTCCCATAATAAAATATGTTCTTACATTATTGGCTGGGTTAATAAAAAAATATTTCAAATGTAATAATTGGAGCCGATAACAATATAATATTGTGTTTAAGTTTTATTTAAGTCATAACACTTAACTTAAAAAACATAAAAATATTGGAAAACTTAAATCACACATCGGATCTCAAAATAAATATTTAAGTTCAATATCTTTACTGCACATTCTGTAATTTGTTGAGAACAAAATTACGTAACAGTTGAGGGCTGGCTTCATAATTGCACTGAAAATGTAAGTAAAGAATTGAAATCGCAGGCTGATCCAACTGGCATGACTTTCATCAAGGCAACTCATCACAGCCCCTATGTGTCTGTGTGCACTCGTGACAACATCTGGGCATGCTGCTGATGAGACGGCCGATGGTGTCTAGGGAGTGTTATCCCCAACCTGGATCAGAGCATCAGTGAGCTCCTGGACCTCTTTAGTGCTACTTAGTAGAATTAGATGCACCGATACATAACATCCCAGAGGTTCTCAATTGTATAAAAAGTCTGGGGAACTTATCCCCAGACAGTCAATGGCATCAATGCCTTTGTCATCCAAGAACTGCCACAGTCTGGCACCAGGAGGAACACAGGGCCCACTCCACCAGGTGTGCCAGATGATGTTCATCATGGCATCTCCAGACACTGTCAGGTCTGTCACAGTGTGAACCTGCTCTAATATATAAAGAGAACAGGGCAATAATGGCAGACACAGCAAACCTTATTGCTATCCTGCAGGAGCAGGACTAACTGTGCAACCTTGGCTGCAGGTACCGCCACATGCTACCAGAAGTGACAAACACACTAGCAAAATGCTAAACTACAGAAGAATCAGTCAGGAAGAATAAGGAGAGAGCAATTGTCTGTGGTCACCGCCTTGCAAAACCATTCCCTTTTTTTGGGTGGTATTGCTGTTGCCTCTAATTTGCATAACCCCCCCCCCCCCCCCCCACCACACTATTTCATAAATTAAAATGAATCACAAACATCTTTCAACGTGTCTACCAAGAATGACATATTTTCAGACAACTGAAGAAAGCCTAAGGGCAGTCATATGATTGTCAATTAATGGCCATCTACTGGTCAGCTATGGGTACTGGAACCAAAACATATGCCATTTGGTAGCCTCATGATAACATCCTGACACACCAATGTTGTTTTTGAGTTGTTTTCAAGTTACCTCACACCTAAACCACGGCCCTAGCTAACAGTACGACGCTGATTGTACACATACTAGTTTTTATTTATTTATTAAGTGCCTGTCCTTTTCCAAACTTTAAATGGATGTCTTCCCAGATTAAAAAATATACTGTAGACTAGTTGAATAATGGCGGTCTGATCAGAGAATAACATCAAACTCCCTTTGTGTGTGTTGTAATCTGAGCTGCACTGTTTTTGGTTTTCATAGCTGGGCAAGCCGTATGTGCATGTTAGTGTGTAGCCCACAAATTTGTTTTGGTTTAAGATGCTGGTGTGCTTAGTGTGACATCTATTGTTAAAAAGTCATATAGAGTTCCTTAAAAACACCTTGAAATAAGTATTTTATATTAGTTTTTTGTTTTTAGCAGCTGTTTGAAATAAACAACAGTAAGGGTATTACACTTAATAAAAAAATTAATATTATAACGATATCGGCTCCAATTATTACATTTTAAATATGTTTTTATTACCAGCCAATAATGTGATAACCAGCCAATAATGTAAGAACATATTTACATTATGAGCAAAATGTTATTACGTTATTTGTTCAGACATTTTATTACATTAGTTAATTGGAAAAAGATTATGTTATTAGCAGTTATTACATTATTGGCTGCTACAGTTGGTAACACATCACTCAAACATTTGGTTCCATCCAAAAGTTAATTGTTATCATAACAGAAATGTCTTATTTTTCAGTATAATAAACTATTAAAAAAGGGACCACTGTGAAATGAAATACTTCACACATACTGTATTTTGGATAGGTTGCAATGACATCTACAGTATATATCGCTTTTGATAGCTTTTCTATTAAGATATTTGTAAAAAAAAAACTAAATATACTTATAGGAATATTTCCTCATATAAGAATATATCTATTAATGATAATGCTGCACATAAACACACACATTACTTGTACACAAAATGCGTACTTATTCATTACAGTGTATCCAGCATTGGCGTATATTCTAACAGATTACTACAGTGTTGATGTTAGCTAGATGGATAATACAACAAATTGTTGTCTGGTTCTGGTCATTTTGTAGGTTATGCTGACAATATAAATAATGCAATTAAAGGTATATTCAGGTAAAGCATAATCTGGTACTTCTACACAGCTTTGACTATGCAAATAGGAACATAAACAAAGTGGCGAACACCACTCATAACATCAGAGCCATAGTACTACGCTTTGCTTCACAATGCGTTTCAATGTGTGTGGTGGGGCTGCATATTGTTTTGATTTGAGCGGTCTCCAGAATAACAGACCCTGCCTTTAAATGGATTTCAGTAATAGGTTCTGCTGAAAACTGGATGGAAAATAGAAAAGGTGACTCAACAACACAGCCCAACCTCACCTTGTTACTGTAAGTTGGGGTGACCTGGGTCTGAAGGTAGCAATAGAGTAGTGGGCTATCCTGTTGATTCATCTTTTCCATTTATGTTTCTCTACTGTAAGAGCATTAAATAACATAACATTAAAGATTGATATTTCTTCCCTTTAAAGTCTATATGCGGTTCTGTAACAGGCACTCCAAAAACACACATCGTTAATAATAAATACCTATAATGTACAAAAATGTGCTTAAACTGTACTTATTTACTTATTGTACTGATACTTATTGTCTAACTTAAATGAAACTTACTGGAATGATTGAGATTATACCCTTGATGGAATTGTCAGATCCCTGCCAATGCTCTCCGGTTATAACAACATACTGTGTTTAACACTCACATTATCATACCAGCTGCTAAATAAATCTATGGGTTACTGTGAGACATAGGTGTTTAGGACATAATAATAAATAGTGCACTGACATTTACAGCATATATGACATAATATATATGGCAGCATAATGTCTTTAAATAATGGCCTCACACACACACACACACACATATATATGATTTTCCTATGTTTACTACTGTGTGAAAATGTTTACGTGTGAACAACAGCTTAAATCGTTTAAATAGTAGAAGAAGGAAAGGTCTCCGCTGTCTCCTTGCTGTACACCCTGTCACATACCTGGGCACGCCTTTTGAGCACCGGAATGGCTCGACTTAAAGGTACACTCCTCGATTTGTGTCCAAATTTGATATTGTGGTTGAAACCATCGTCACAAGAATGTTGCTGTTTTGGTTTGAAACTGTGAGCACAGGCCTGAGTACTGCACTAGCTCACAACCCATTCTCTACCGATAAGGTTGCCCACACTTCTACGTCTCATGGGTAGCAGCATACACAGTTAGCTGGGAGATCTTTAACGCAATCTAGGAATGTACCTTTAATGTCCCAGTGTCAGCCTCCCTTACAGGGAGGTCTCGGGGTTAATGGCTACACAGCCATTTTGTTGTGGCTCTTTCAAGAACCTCTCCACCTCCTGAGAGTCTACAGCTACGCTCATTGGCCTGACCTCTGCCACTGTTTCCTCTGCATCCTTCTCAGTCTCCCTCTCCTCCTTAAGTGAGTTCTTCAACAACTCCTTCTTCGTCTCCTCTTTCTCCTGCTCCTCGTTCTCACCCTTTTCCTCCGTGTCTGTCTCCGGGGGCGGGCTGAGGCGCTCGGCCTCAGCGGGGTCGCCCGCGGTGCAGCTCTCCAGCTCCAGCTCTGGCTTGGAGGCCTTGGTCTTGATGCACAGGAAGTTGGCGATGGACAGGATGAGAGCGGACAGGGCCACCTCGCAGCCCGCCAGCAGAAACACGTACATGTAATTCTTGGTGGCGTCCAGCAGCCGACCTGAAGAGGAGTGAGAGCGATGGGAAGAAGAGGAGAACATTGATATAAAGGCAGGTTGGGCTGACTATTCGCATATGCTTTCATTAGGTGTGCATTCTATTTTCAATATTGGCATTCGGAAAAATCTTTTTTACAAATCTGCATGCATGTTTTCATAAAAGCACTACTTTCTCGGTAAAACAAATAAACCCACATTTTAGATTTTCACAACACTGACTACACTTTAAGCAATTAGCTCTGACTGTGAGGAAAGGGACGGTCTAATCAATCAACACACACACACACACACACACACACACACACACACACACACACACTCACTCATTGGCTGTATGTCACTGAAGACAGCTCCAACTGCATCAATACAGGTGTCAATCAAAGGCAGCCATTTTGAGAGCTTGGCTGATGTTTACATATGTGTGCTAAGGTGCTAACTGAAATTTTGGTGCATGGAAGATTACATCTGCTGGCTAATATGAAATGATGCCACATCAGTCGTGTGCAGTATTTACTGTATTTATTTATGTAATAGCCTACTGTAATGTGTTTTGAACTAAATATTTTACTGAATTGGATTGTCTGGAGTGGACCTTTGCCAATGTAAGATGATCGTTTTTGACTGCGATTTGACTCAATCGGTGGAATAGTCTCCATGGGTGAGTAAAGTTCCGGTTATGTTGGTGGTCTTACAAAAGTGTTGATTGTACCTGCTATTGCGATTAGCATTCTAGAAAATATTGCATACTATTAATTATTATTATTATTATTATTATTACATAATAAGAATTAAATTCTTATTATGTAGAAATGTATTATTTTCAAGAATTAATTATTTTGTACATTCAAATCTCAAAGAACCAGGTGTAGAAGGCGTAGATTAACAGAAAAGAAAATGCACGAGTCAAGTGAACTGTAACAGTACTGCATCTTAAGCACTTCCGCTGAGACTTAAGCACTTACGGCAAGGCACTTTATTTACAGTAAATACCACATTTTTCATACATGATGAGACAGACTCGGTATTCTAGTTCACATAAAAACTTACATTTAAGAGTAAGAGAATAGGATCAAGATGTCATAATAAATCATCTTAACAGTGATGGTTACCGCTTGGGTTTGAGGTACCTACCAGCTCCCGGTGGGCCCACCAGCACAGCAAAAGCCTCCATGAGCAGCACCAAGCCAATGGCGCTGGGGAACTTCTCTGTGCCAACGATTGCCATGAGAACCTCAAACTGGAGCGCTCCCACCATGCCGTAGGAAATACCGAAGAAGATGCAAAAGACTACCAAAGAGTTGTATCCCTTAGCCTGGAGAGATGACATGATTGACAGTCTGTGTCAAGAAGGAACACTCCAGGAACACTCCTTGTTTACAGTGCAAGGCAGAGCAAAGGTTTACAGCAGTTACATTTGCTAGCAAATTTGAATGGCCTCTTAACTCAGGTTCTTTTTAGTCTTACCCCAAACTAGCATAGAGCATTTTTATTTGTAATTTGGTAGACCTGATCACCCTAGCTCCACGGTTTGTTCTGCACAGCTCTGGCAACCCTGCATTCAAAAAACAGCTGTCAATCAAATAATTACGGTAGCAGCCAGGTGACTGGACAACCATCCGCAAGAACCAAATGCCAATGAGTTTCTACCACAGGAGATTGCTGTCAACACTATCTGGATGACCCACCTGGATGCTAACAGAGGGCTCTCTACCAGAGTTCACAACGGTTTTGAATGGAAAGTTCCCAGACATTGCCATTTGCTCAAGGGCCACTTGAAATCACTTTTACTTTCACTTTTATTGTAGCCAGCAATTGTAAACTAATACACTTTGTCAAATTCAACAAATATCTCCTTGCAGTCTGACCGTTCTGTGTGCTGAAAAAACACTTCTACGATCACTTGGCTGCGTAAACAGGAACTTAAACAAAGTGGCGAACACTGCTCACAACAACAATGTCCTAGGCTTTGCAATGTGTGAGGCGGAGCTTCTCAGGGAGTTTGTTTTTATTTGAGCCTGAAATTAGCTAGCGTTCTGGAGAATGACTGGCCCTGCCTTTAAGTCTAAACCCTGTGAAGATAAGGTAGCGTCCCATCAGACTATAACCTCTCACCTACCTGAGAGCCCACCAGGTCCGTGACTCCGTTGAAGATGAGGGCGAAGCTGAACAGGTAGACGCAGCGAGGACGCACCCACTTCAGGCCAGCAATCATGCCACATGTGGGCCGTGCAAAGATGTCGATGAAGCCCAGGATGCTGAGCAGAAGGGCCGACTTGGTGTCCTCGTTGCCCAGCTCTTTGGCGTAGCTCACCACGAACACGGGCGGCACGAACAAGCCCAGCACCATGACAGACGCCGCCACGGTGTAGATGAGGAAGCCACAATCTTTAAACACGGAGAAGTCCAGAAGCTTGGCTTTGGGCTTTGCCTTCCCCGCTCCTTCTCTCACTGCGCCGGGGCCCTTAGGGGCCACCAAAGGCCTCATGAGCGCCCCGCAGACGCAGCAGTTGAGCAGCATGCCCCCCAGGATCAAGAAGCCCCCCCTCCAGCCAAAGTGGTACTGCAGGACCTGGCCCAGAGGAGACAGGCAGCACAGGGCAACAGGGCTGCCGGCCGCGGACAGGCCGTTGGCCAGTGGGCGCTTCTCGCTGAAGTAGCGGTTGAGCATTATCAGGGAGGGTTGGAAGTTCAACGCCAGCCCCAGACCTGTGGCACACACACCATAGCATTATGATGACCATGTACAGTACTGCTGTAATCCCAAGTGCCTTGTCTTCCATTGCTATTACTGGGTTATCACTGCCTGTTTGTCTGTCTGCCTGCCTGCCTGCCTGCCTGCCTGTCTGTCTGTCTGTATGCCACATGTTTATGCTTGATGGATAACAGTCATGGCTGTGGAGCTTCATTGTCTTTGTAAAGGGAACTCAGCACACACACACACACCTGTGATGACACCGGTGCACAGGTAGATGTGGATGATGCTGGTAGAGAAGGAGGCCAGGATCATGCCCAGGGAGGCAAACAGCCCCCCCACCATCATGACGGGACGGCAGCCGAACCGGTTCACCAGCACACTGCACAGGGGACCTATAAGGACAGAACACAGTGGGGTAAATAAGGGTAGGGTTCACTTTCACTCACAACCTTCCAGCTGTTGACAGCTGAGTAAGCTGATGTAGTTAATTTAGAGCATGCAGTAGGACTATATTACTAGTATTAGTAGCACTACTACTGTGATACATTATTGGTACATAGTAGGCCAGTATTACAATACATTGCAGTACTCTTAAACTCAATACTAAAAATAGAGCTGAAAATATATCTTGTTGTGTACCACCTGTGTAGTCTAACACTGTATGTACCTCACATTATAGTGATTACTCAGTGGACATTTTTAGTCAAAGCTATTTGTTTTAAAATGCACATTCCAATGTATTTGAATGGGATAGGGTCATAGCAAAGGTTATAGCCGCAAGGTTGTGGGTTCAAACCCCGGTGCTGACCTACCTGTAAGCATCTTTGAGCAAGATGCCTAACCCCTAACTGCTCCCGGTGGTTGGTCGCACCTTGCATGACAGCAATCACCATTGGTGTATGAATGTGTGTGTGGGTGAATGTCAGGCAAAAATACTGTAAAGTGCTTTGGATAAAAGCGCTATATAAATGTGCCCATTTGCTATTATAGGCCACAGGAATTGTAAAATCAAGTGTATTGTAGCTGTAAACTTGATTTTAGCTGTAGAAGTATTTGAATACATGTTTTAAAGTGTCCATAAAACGTATACTCTTATGGGTACTTTATTTTCTGGAGTAGTACACACAGAAAATTTGGTAGAGCAGACACATTTTACTGGGACAAATACATGATTAGTACATCTAATGGAACATATATATTACTGCTCAAATGTTTGGAATCACTTATGAAAGTTTTTTATCAATCAGATAATTTGGATGGAAAATGTAACTGAGTTAAAATACTTATCTCACTCATCTAAAATTAAAATATATTTCACAATTTGCTGTTCCTTGTGATTGTTGCCGCTAGTTCCCCCTTCCTGGTTGTATCATTGTTTCCACCGGTTTCTGTTCACCTTTACCTTGTTCATTGTCTCTATTGATCAATGATTTGTGTATTCAAATTAGTTTCCTTGTGTATTTACACCCTGTTAGCGCTTGTGTTGATGACACTCTGGCTGCACATGGAAAAGCCTGTCATTAAACATTCCACATCTCAGTGTTGGCTGATTGTGTTGTGCGTTTGGGTCCAGTACACAGGAGCCTTACAGACACAAGTTTTAATAAGAATGACTAATACTGTGACTAACCGTCTGGAATATAAAGCAATCGTTTGCAAAAATAATAAAGTCTGATCAGAAATGACTATTTCTATAGTTTACTATGAAAAACAAGGACACAATTACATTTCTCAATAATTCCAAACTTGCCCGAATAAGCAACGTGGCACCCTCCTCTCCATTCTATGGGCCCACCACTCATGGGAGGAACCATGAGGGTCGGGTGCACTGCCATATGGGTGGCAGCGAAGGTCAGTGGCCTCAACGGACCAGACACGGGTGGCAAAGGCTGTCTCTGGGGATGTGGAATGTCACCTCGCTGTGGGGGAAGGGGTCAGAACTTGTGCGGGAGGAGCGCTACCATTTAGATCTGGTGGGGCTTACCTATACGCACAGTCTTGGTTCCGGAACCGTACTGGAACTGAGGGGATGGACTCTACTCTGGAGTTACCCAGGGTATGAGGAGGCCTCGGGGAAGACCCAGGACTACGTGGAGAGATTATATCTCCACATTGGCCTGGGAACACTTCGGGATTCCCCAGTCAGAGCTGGTTAATGTGGCTCTGGAAAGAGAAGTTTGGGGTCCCCTGCTGAAACTGCTGCACCCGTGACCCGACTAAGGATAAGCGGATGAAGATGGATGGATGGAATAATTCCATACTTCTGAACGGTAGTGTAAGTGGTTAGTACCTTTCCCTGAGCAAACACATTGTAAATACTTGGACTGTAACAGATACATTGTTAATACTCTCTCTCTCTGAATGTCTTGCTGACTTCAATGTTGGCTTTCTTCGTATTCCCTCAATTCCAACCTGTTAAGACCGAGCTACTCTACCTTCCAGGAAATTACTGCCCTCAAGTGGTCAAATGAAAATACATCAACAATAAAACAATAATACAAAAAAGGAATAATAAATAGGATATTACAAATGAGGTAGTACATTATAAATACTGTATAATTTATTCAGGAGGATTTGCTTTATCACTGTAGTAGAATTGACCAATTATAAACATGAGACATAAGATTTTTTCTCACGAAGAACTAACAAATTTGAGTCAATAAATGTATTCCTCACAAATGTTAATACCAAAGTAATAACAAACATGACACAATATGTTTATTGCTCACAGAGATCAAACAAATTTGAAGCAAACATTTTATTCCTTACCAAAACACCTGTAGGGTTTTCCATGTGCATACAGTACAGTACACATGTGTTTGAGTGTGCGTGTGTGTCCAGCAGAGACATACCAGTGCCGTACAGCATGGCCAGCAATATGGAGGACACCCAGGCGGTGTCGCTGTAGCCCACCCCAAACTCCCTGATGAGCTCCTTGAAGAAGACGCTGACTGCCTTGGGGAAGGCATAGGAGAACCCTGTGATGACGAAACAGCCGAACAGCACTGCCCAGCCCCACCCCCCATCTGGGGCCTTCACCCCACTAGGGCCCTCGTCCAACGCAACACCTCCCATGATCCTCTGGGGTTTGCTTCTCACCCAAGGCAAACAAAGAAGCCTGAAATGGAAAAAAGCACACCTTTATCGCTGATGATAATTTAAATGATATTAGGTTTATATAATCAGGACTCTTCATGGTTCGCCAAAGTATCCAGATTTAACCCACTGGGTCTTAAATGTTGTCAGGTCTTAAAGGTGGAGTCAGGGATTGTAAAGAAATATGGCTGATCAAAACAAACCCCCCCCCCTCCCTTCACCGACATAGGGTGGTCCCTCATAGGCTCCGCCCCACACATTGCCACACATTGCAAATACTAGGTTCCCATTTACAGAGCAGGAGCTGTGTAGAAACGCACACAGAACGATGAGCTAGCGGACCGTGAGGAGATATTCTCTGAATTTGAACAAAAAATACAATCGCTGACTTCACTTTTATTTACAGCATGGCTCAAATAGGCAGATACCACCAACCTGAAACAATTTCACAGTGAATTTATGGTTTTATTCATGTATTCCAACCAACTAGAACTGTATAACAGAACCGCTGGGTGACAGATCTCCTACCCTCCCCACCGACCTCTCTTGGGATCTCAGCTATTAACACCTCTCATTTATCGCTTCGTCTGACAATTCATGGTCTGACATCTGAACATGCGGAGGCGCTGTTGTTGCTGTGGTTTCAGTGGACGCAGTCAGAGCCATCCACGGTCTCCCAGTAACCGACTGAATGCTTCTGACACCGGACACTGTTTTACTGGCCCAGGACGTCATGGAGCCTATATAAGCCTACTTTATTCGTATAGACCTTGGACAATGAACAGACAGTATAAATGACCACTGTAAAATGCCCCACGTGGCTACATGCCCAATTGCCACCTAATAAATTAGGTTTGTTTAGTTTTCTCATACTGCTGTGTCTAGGTAATGACACCGCCCCCCCCATTCCCCCATGGTGTCAAGTCCTCCACCACACCCCCTACTATGTATCGAGTGTGTAGCCTATCCATCTGGGAATTGACATCACGATCACATACGTCACTTATCTTCCTCTTTTTTTTGGAGAACAAAGTAGTCTACTCCAATATGATTTATATTATGTAATTACAATATGATATATAGCATATACACGCATTGTGTACATTAACTGAACAGCTATTGCAAAATGTTTTGATAACTTTAGTGATTCTATATACCGTAGCCTATTTTTGAAATTTGATCAGAAATAATTTAAAACAGGGTTTATATAGGCCTATATTTAAATGTGCCTATGTTAAATTGTCCCATCTAGATTAACATATGTACTATATAATAAAAAAAATGTATTTATTCAAAATCTGTAATTGTAATAGACTACTAATTTATCTTTAGGCTAGTTTTCTGTTCTGGCATAGGCTTCCTTCTTGTCTGCATTGAAGCAGATAAGCCTATTAATGTTACCAGTATTCCATACATATATTTTTGCACCTGTTTCCTCCTAAAGTGCACGTTGCTGCGCATTGACTCGTGCATTCTAGACATCCTCACTGCGTAGGCTATAGCCTATCAAAAATGTGTATATTCTGTTCGATCTTAAACGTGAAGATCGAAATGTTTGTAAACATGAAGAATCTCATATAGCCTAGCCTACCGGTAAGCACTTGCTTTGAGCGGCACCCAAACTCGTTATAGGATTATTGGATTTGTCTCTTGGAATGTTGCATCTGCCTTATTAGTTGTAACCTTATAATGTGTATCAATAACGTCGTAATTTCCATGTAAAATCTGTAAAATAATACTATTAGTTTCCTCCTACCTGGGTGATGCTCAGCTGGTGTGCCTGTATCCGTGTCTGTCCCTCCTCCAGTCATGAGGGTCCTCTAGCCCGCTCATCGTCTTGCCTTCGTTCATCCCCGCACGTCCCCACTCAGGTCACGTCATGTTGAGGCGCGCCGGGTCCTAGAGCCTACAGGAAAGGTATTTTTAGAATCCCTATAACTCAGTGGTGTAGCCTGCGTGATACGCAGGTATACGCCGTATACCCACTAGGAAAAATCAAGGATTTGCGTATACCCACTTAAAAAAGCGCAAGGATACGTAACAACAACATTATGTGATATAACGTTCACACATTCATTAGAATAATGAATTCACCACTTCTGTTACGAACATAGAACTGTATAGTCTAAAATAAACGGACATAAATGTGCGCTTCGCTCACCGCGTACGGCATAGAGTATACAGAGCAGCACAGCGTGAATTCACCTCTCAACGAGGACTAGTTTGAAAAACTGACTCCCGCTAGATAGTCCTGCTAAATAGCATTTTCTAGCGTTATATGCATACAATAAAATCTATTTCCTTTCCACACACTGCATGTGAAACGTATGGTATGTATGCGCAACAGGGAGCTGTGGAATCTATTTTCCACTGCAGCCAGACCACGACCGGTGTACTTGGTGTAGCGCGCACGTTTACAGAAACCTCAGAGCGCGACAAAACGGCAGACATTAACACGGAGGGAACATGGCGTTTGCTAAATTACTCATTGTTGTAGCCTACGTTAAGGCCAAATAAATACCATCAAACGAGCGCTTGGGCAGTTCCAAGTACATTTCTCATTATGCGCAGGTTATAGCCTACTATTTACTCTGCAAAGCGCATAAAAGGTCTAGACGTGCCAACGATCTGTATTCCTACTGAACAGGCTATAGGCCTATATAGGCCTACGTCGTATCCACTGTTCAACAACACAATGTTGGTGCAGCCTAATTGGCAGATTATACTTATAAATGTTTGTATTAATAAGATTACACTATAAGACATGAATAACATCTATTTACGTGGTCGATGCCCCTTCAATTGTTTTTACATATTAACTGTTAGTCTAACTAAGGCCAATAGGAAAATGGAAGGAACTTAAGTTTTACATTTTTTTGAAGTTTGTCTTGTAGCAGAACTGTCTGCTTGTAGTGCATTTAAGATGATTCATTTGACAGTAGTTTTTGAAGATAAGTGTCCTTGACCAGATGTGGACAATTATTCATGTCCTCACTGTTACAGTAGGCCTAATAATGAATGGTACTGGTGATAGAACTGGACACAGGTTAAATTTTAATACTGCTACTGATAAGGCCAGTTTTCCATTATTGTTAATAGTTGCCAGCTGATTAAACCTGTGCTCCAGGTACCATATTCATATCA
>JAOEGT010051406.1:0-19533 GCA_025447795.1 Speoplatyrhinus poulsoni | reverse complement strand
TTTTGCCTGCCCCCCCCCCCCCCCCCCGCCACCAAGATGTGAGCAAACATTAAGCACACATACCTTATTGTCCACATCTTTAAAGTCAATCTGGGATTGGACGACGTACATGAGTGAGTCAACCAATCCTGTGCACTCCCTTAGTTTTCTCCTCGCCTCTTTTCTCTCGGAACTCACATTCCTTATAAGGGCCAGGAAAGGTGAGAACAAGCAAAGAGAAAAAATAGAAGGATTAGGAACACCAGTTAAGGGATGAAGGAAAGGAATGAGGAAGGGGAAAGATTAGAAGGGAAAGGGAAGGAAAAAAAAGGACTACGTGAGTCAATTTCGGGGGATACAAAAGGTCTTAAGCACACAATGCTCCAACAAAAACCAGAGTGTAATTTTTGTACGCGTCCTGTCCAAACACAATGGTCAAACGAGAAAAGGGTTTGCTGGGGTCGGGTTACAACTCCAGGCTGCATGCTGTACTCTCCTTATCCCGTGCCACAGATCTTGCTAGAATACAAACAAGCGAATCCAACAAAATGGAAACTAACTTAAAGTCACCCCATATCTGTCACAGCCACAGAATATGTTACTAAATGCAGGCTACAAGTAATAATCCAAGCATTGTATACTATATTTCTAAATATGCATTTGTATATTAGTTTGGTATAGTAAATGGTATTGAATCACATTTAAAAATGAGTTTGCCAAGAGCCCACACGCTCACTTTGGCACTCAATAAGGAGCACGTACCATAATGACAGTACTATGTGGGCAGGTCTGTACTACAACAACTGTTGTTCCATGTTGGCAAAATCAGGTAAAGAGAAACGCTCACTTCCCATGTGTCTTGTGGGTTTGGGGTTAAGAACACAGATGTGAATAGGATGTGTGTATGGATGTTAACTTAACACACCGCTACATCGACAAGAGATTAAGAGCATGAGCGACGCAGTGATTCTGAAGTCATGTCAAGCACTTTGCATAAGAAACCAGTTTGGCAGATGCACAATTAAGATACAAAAACTAAATCAGATTAAACAAATATCAACAGTGCATAACCCTTTGGGTTTTGGGCAGCACTGTGCAATAAACTAAAACCTAGTCCAACAGGTTCTCTTGTGAAGTTGTTTACAGCTGGTGCCATGACAAGTCTGATCCTTGGCAATTTGATATAACAATGCAGGGAAAAACTTAGGAATGTCAGTAAAGAAATGTTTCTGCAAATAACTAGTCACTTTACTTAGTATTAAACTAGCAAATGGCCAACAATATACGGAAACACCGCAAACCAGGAACACCCAATTTAAAAGACTATTCATACTTGCATTAGAACCCTCCAATTGAATACAACACATTCATACGCAGTGACAGAGAAGCTAGTACCTGCTCTTCACATTCTGTCATGCCTTCAAGCGTAGAACCTCCAATACCAATAAACCCCTCACTATACATTCTTCCCCCCCCTTCACAGTATTCACTCCAGATGTCATTTCCCCTGACACAAATTGTAAAGCTCTGCTGCCCTCTAAATCCTCCCTTTGTAAAAAATCTCACCACCACTTCATGGCACCATTTTGCAGTTTCTCAGGTCTACATGAGTGGTTCTCAAATATTGTGACCCAAGGCCCCCCCCCAAAAAATAAATAAAATGAAATTGCTTTCATAACTCCCATGAGCAACTCTGTGAGCCAATGAGCACACGACCACATTCTTTATCGGTGAGGTAAGCAAGGCTGGAGAAGGATCGTTGACATTTGAACTCGATCAAAACAAATACAGCTCTCCCTTCAATACCACAGGGTGCTCTCTCAGAAGCTCCACCCCCCACACCCCTTCCAATTGGTCATGCATTGCCATGGCTGTTGTGTGCTGAGTCTGCAATACGCTGTATAGAGCCTGGGCTGTGTAGAAACACAAGATTTGGTTTTCCTCTAGTGCACCCTCAGAGCAGACAGCGAAGAGAGAGATATATATATATATATATTTTTTTTTTTTTTTTCTCCACTCACTGAATATACTGTATATATTCACTCACTGAATATTACAGTATATGCAGCGAATATATAGCTATTACAATTGCTTCCCCTTACCTTTAAGATAAAAACATACAATCAGTGGATAAGATATATAGAATGCAACAATAAATGTGCACATTGTGTTAGAAGACATGAAGCTAGATTACTACTAACGCTACAGATGTGACCACTATATGAACACTAAAAGACCCCCACCCCAGTGGAAACATGTGGACATTGGATCCCTACCTCAGACAGCCAGCCGTGTTGGTGAGGGCCGTCTCCCACTCCAGATGCCGGGGTTTGCAGTTCTCCTCCTTGCCCCCGGCTCCGTTGCTGCCCCTCTCCCAGCCCGAGTGGGGGACCATCACCTCGTCGCAGAGCGCGTGCAGCGCGTGGTCCACGATCTCCATCTTCACGGAGTCGTGAGACGACAGGTTCCACAGTGTGCCTGGGGCGGGAGGAAGGCTTTAACCCTGTGTGCTCTTATGTGGGGGTGCGTTCCTGTCTCAACACTGTATATCTTTAACCATGTGTGTTTTATGCCGGGGTGCGTTCCTGTCTCAACACTGTATATCTTTAACCATGTGTGTTTTATGCCGGGGTGCGTTCCTGTATACAGTCACTCTTAACACTTAACCATCTTATGTAGGCCAATCCAAAATCCTGTGACAACCAATGACATCACTGATCACATTGTGACACCCACGTGTCTAGTAAATATGGCTGAAAGGGAAGATGAGAGGCAAAAATAGCTGGTGAATAATACAACTATTCATTTATTTAGCCCCCCCCCCCACTGTGGAGGAGTGGGAAGGGTTTAGTCGTCTGTACAGGAGGGAGTGTCGGTAGATGTGTCTGACGGAAACAGGCGTGGCTAATGACCTAATCAGCTGGGGGAGCGTGGGAGCAGATCAGGGAGGCAAACAGCCTCGCCTGGGAACACTGCAGATCACAATGCGTCACTGTTAGCTGAGAGCCTACAAATGAAGCCGTGCACGCCGCATTTAACAACGGACAATCCCCACGTTGGTTGAGACTGTATGTCGCAAACGTCCCATTTCATATTTGTTCAAGGGTTATTGATACTTCCCGTTTCATTACCACAGCAAATGTTTGTGGTGCGAGAAATGCAATGCACCAACCCTCAAATGGATCCAGTAGTTTAATCAAACGCTCCCTGTTGGAATTAGTGATATAATCAGATGGAGGGTTTCTTTTTTTGGCAGAATTTCCTATGTAATCAGTCTATTCAGATGTGAACAAATGACCTTGTTCATAGTTGAAAAGGCCATGTTAGGGCTAATATTGTGTCTAACCTGTGATGCTGTCAGTAAGGTCCTGGTCGTGGGTCTTCCTCAGCAGTCGGACCAGGGCAGGCACTCCATCACAGTTTTTAATGGCGATCTTGTTGTCAGCATCTTTGCCATAGGAGATGTTTTTCAGAGCTCCGCAGGCTGCGTGGTGCACCTACCAGACAATAGCTTCTCTGTAACCGATTGCATAACTTGACATTTAAGACAACAGGTGACTGTCTTTTTAGGGTTGCTCGATTATTAAATAAAAAAATTAAAATTAACAATTATTTTGGTTAATATTGAAATCACAATTATTTAAACACAATTATAGATTTTTGGATGTATTCCAAAATGAAAGCCTGCTGTGAATTTATCTCTTGACGTGATGAAATGTGCAAATAAACAGTAAACATACCTCTTTGTTTGGGTTGTCCAGCATGGATACCAAAGCTGGAATGCCCTTCATGCGACGCACATCAGACTTCACCTGTAACCCAACAGGATGGAGGTCATTGTTGGCACACATACGGACCTCTTTGGTTCTTCTAACGATGAGATTATCACAGACACTTTCACCCAAAGTGACTTAATACATTTATAATTGTTACGAGGGACCGGATAGTGTCTAGCCAACTAGGTAGGCCCAGAGCCATGTAGAAGAGTCGTACCAACATAGTTTCAAAATTCTCAAAAGGCAACATGATTCATAGAGATTCATAACAGTGCCAGGAGTGCTTGGTGGGCTATGTAAACCGATAAATAATAATAGTAAATTGTCAATTAGCAGTCAATAAAATCCATCAGTTTACATTTATAATATATTTTATAGGGCGCTTCATAGTATTTGCGGCTGACTTCTGGGGAGGTCACGAGGTTCCCTGAGTGAAGAGTGAGAGTGAGAGTTGTTGCAGTCTCTCTTCTACATGGCTCTAGGACGGCTGTCTACCGGGCATGACCCTGTGACCTCCCCCTCCCCCCACACACCTTGTCGTTCTTGTACGTGAGGTGCTGGAGGTACGCGGCGGCGTTGCTCCTCACGGGATCCAGCCTGTAGTTCAGCATGGCGATGACCTCGGGCAGCTCCGGCTGCCGCCAAGCGGTGGGGGGGCCGGGGCCTTTCCTCAGAGTGCTGTCCAGCGAGGCCATGCTTCCCCGTTCGCCCTGGGCCAATGGTGCGCCTCCCCAGTAGTACATGTCCCCCGCGCCGCTCATGTCGCCATCCAAGGTGCCCTCATAACTCCTGGGGAGAGACGTGGGGGGTGTGTGAATCAAGGGGAGCCTGCAAGGAGAGCCTGTGACATTCTGGTGGGCTAACGGTGGCGTCTGCCTCCAACAGCTTGCAGGCACAGACTTGGGTTTATTGTGCCCGATGTTTTTAAAAAGTGGCCCCAATACGACTTTCTACCACTAGGTGGCACACTAAGCGCACCGGCATCTCATACCAAAACAATTGCTGGGCCACACAAACCAAACACGTGCACTAGCATGCGCCAACATGCACTGACATGCAGCTGGCCCGGATATTACAACACAAAACAGGTGTTCATATTACAACATGCACATAGGGAGTGTGATGTCATTCTCTGCTCAGGAAGAAATTGCTCCGCTATATATTTACATAGAAAATAGTTGCTGCTGCTAAGTTATTGACATTATGATATTATTCAGCACTTTATCATAGTCACACCTTTTATTTAATGCATCAAGCACAATTGCCCCGACATGGACCCGTTGTGTTCTGGATAAGTACATTCTACTAGGGTTGGGTACCGAAACTCGCTATGGAGTTGAAACAGAATCCGAAATGGCAAGAACCGAGTACCCTTAAAATAAATATAATTTCGGTTCTGCTATTCGGTTCCAAAATGTGACTTAGTTATTGGAAAGAGCTTTAGTTGATGTACGTAGCCATCTGCCCATCACGCTTTAAGCGTCATTGCTGCAGTTTATTTCAGAACCTAGCATACATTTACGTCGACATAGTGTGATAGATGATACGTCATATAATTTGACAAATTTTACTTAACTTGAGTGAAAAATCAAGCATGCCAGAACTGACGAGACACTTTGAGGCATCTGTTTCTTGTTTTGTTTCCTAACCCACATCCATCAGATCAACTTCCGTATATGACGAAAGCATTTACAACAAACAAAATCACATGAACCCTCTGCTCCAGCTCTGCTGGTCCGGTAGTGGAGCTGAATGCGCCATGTACCATAGAGCACCGGCATAACCAGCTACAGCTTAAACCACGCTAAAACAATTAATATGGTTTTCTAGCGTTGTGAACGTCAATACGTTTTATTAATTGTTTTACTTTTAATTACACTAAGCTTTGTTAACAATGCTGGATTAAATTCTAAATGGGAAAGCAGACATTAAACTTCAAACTGTAAGTAACATATTGACATACAAGGTCAGCTTTGGTACATCTAGGTCTAAATGTTAATTTTATAGTATTCTTGAGTTCAAACCAGCTGGTAAACATGTGATTTGTTAATTTACTCACATTCATAAACTGTTCTTATATAGTTCTATGCTGTAAACATACAGTATGCAATTATAATATTTCAATGCATTAATGTATTCACATTTAAAAAGGATAATCTTATTTATATTATTGTTTATTGAAGAAATCTTCCTGAATCCTTTCAGTGTCACCAACATTGACTTGACTGATTATAGCCTAAATTAAAAGTTAGGACATTTTCCTTCTTTAAATATGTTGCATTTTTTCTCCAAAATATTGTAATCGGAACCGGGAATCGATAAGAACCGGATTCGATAAGCGGAATCCATAACATTTAAACAATACCCAACCCTACATTCTACACATCTAATGATCCCAACCAGAGGTGGTAGATCGCCATGGGCTGAGAACAGTGCATAACACACTGGTATGACTAGCAATGTGCATTAGACACCGGTATGAACAGTGTGTAACAGACTGGAAAGACTAGCCGTCTTCTCACACACACCCTGTTCTGCGCGGGGGGGCGTGACCATAGTGGTTGCGGGGCACGGTGCCGTAGTGGACGGGGTGGCCCATGCCGTAGTCAGGCTCGTCGTAGCCCACGCTGCACTGGTCATCCTCCAGTCCGTACGGCTCCGGCACGAACCTCTGCATGCCCGACAGCTCCAGGGCACTGCCCATACGGCCCACCTGCACAGAGGTAATCATAGGGGGGAGGGAAGGATGCATTAAAGGTAAATCACAAAGTTGAAAGCGCACACCTTGTGTAGAGATGTGCTGGCTGGTAAACGTCAAGGAAATTCAAATGGAAACATTGGTTTCTATATATTAAACTGTCTTGCATCTGAGCTCCAGTGTGCGGCTTCCTTTTGAATATCCTGCATTAAAAGGTATAGGTCAGCTACTGTACGCCATTTGTAAGCTAATAGAAATGTCAAATTCACCAAATATCTCCTTGCATTCCGCTAGCTTACCGTTCTCTGTGCATGATGAAAAAAAATTATCTGGTACTCCGTAAATAGGAACATAAACAAGGTGGCGAACACCACTCACAATAACAATGCCGCTTAGCAATGCTTTTCAATGTTGGAGGAGTTGAGGAGGGATTTTTTTTTTGGTCGACTCTGCCGTTACGTGACGCTGAGCTGGCAGTTACAATGTGGTTTAAAATAAGGCTCAGCATAAACACAGCCCCCCCGCCCGCCCACACACACACACACCTGCGGCTGTGCGGCATATGGGTCCAGCTGGTTCCTGCTGGGGGCTCTGTAGCTTGGATCCAGGGTCCTGTAGCCATCTTGGACTGGTCTTCACAAAGAGAGGCCCAGACAGTGTCAAGTGAAGCTCATTAAGACACAAGTGTGGTGCCAGATGAGTACGGAAGGGGGCGCTATGGAGTAAACTAAGTATGTTTGTCCAAATAATACATAATTAAATAACTGCACTCAATTAAAGGAGGGTATTGTGTTTTTCAGCACATATGTGAATAGTGAAAGTGAAATGTGAACGTGTCAGTTAAAAAGTTAAGAGTTAATTATTAGAGTATTCTGTGATCTATTAAATCGGTAAAGGGAACATGCAATATGTTATGTCAACAACACGTATCCATTTAGAGACAAGCGATTCATGTTAAGAGTTGAACTGTGAACTTATCCCCGGTCAGATTCAGCTGTGAAACCACCAGAGAGGGTGCAACGGACACCACTTCCACATTCGATTTCTGGCGGGGGAGGTCCACGAATTTCACCATAATATAGTTGCCCATTATGTCTCTCAGGTGGCGTTAATGGATATTTTGAGTTTATTACATTAATTCCCAAGTACCCACTAACAATCCGAGGTCACAACGGCCACTTAAAAGGTATAGTCAGCTATTGCAGGCTAATTGTAGGCAGCCAATTGCAGGCTAATTGTAAGCTAACACACTTTGTGAAATTCACCAAAAATCTCCGCGCATAGCATTCTGTGTGAGTAAAAAAAAAAAAAGAATGAGGTACTTCCACACAGCCCTGGCTACATAAATACTAACATAAACAAAGTTGCTTTGCTTCACAGTGCGTTTTAATGTGTGAGGTAGCGCTGCAAAGGGATACTGTTTTGATTTGACCGTAGTAAATTAGCAAGCGTTCCCGAGAATAACTGCTCCTGCCTTTAAGAAGCCGGAACCGTTCCATTTATGCTTGCACTGAAATGCATTGCGGTGCTCCCTCTTTGTTAGTACCCCAGTATCTCTGGCCACGGTCGACATGGAAGACACGGGTACCTGTAGCGGTCGTCCATGTGGACAGCTCTGCTGAGGCTGGCGTAGGTGTCAGCGGGGGGTCCCTGGCGGTAGTCGTCGTAGCCCCCCTGGGGTCCGTAGTGGTAGTTCCGGGGCACGGTGTGCGTGGGGTAGTCCATGGGCCCCGGGCCCATCCCCCCTGGAGGCAGGCGGTAGAGGCGGTCCTTGGGGCCGAGGTAGGCCCCCATCCCCGACACGGAGCCCCCGCCATCCATAGAGAGCGTGTCGGACACGGAGGGGATGACTGTGCGTGTGGTTGTGGTCTTCACCACTTTCTTCACCTGCGGGAGAGAAAGAGTAAACGTTGACGGTGAGGCGGGGACACGCCGAAAGCAAGAACGACCAGATGCAGGCTTCCGTCGCTTCGGATCTTTACCGTGGTTTCCGTACGCCGCGTGGTGCCATCCTCGCCCGTCTCCACGGAGATGACGGGTGGAGCCACCTGCGGCTCTTCCATCGTGTACGTCTCCTGCACCATCTGGCCAGGGTCCATCCTGAACTGCACACGCACGCACACACTTTTTAGTAAACATGCCATTTCAGGTTTATAAAAGAAATACTTCCAATTGCAAGACATACTGTAGCTGTGAATTCGGGAAAAACGTGTACTCTTAATAATTCAGACAGAAAAGTATCTTGAGAGGAGATTATTCCCCCGTGTCCGATAAATTACATTGGGTCGATAGCGGAACAGCTTCAAAGCACAGCATCAAAACATTGTGTTAAAACTTGTCGTGACTCATGCAGTATAATCCAAGACGCTACTCATCAGTAGGTCTCAAACGTGTATTTTCACAAAATATAATAATACAAGTTTTAATTCTCGCACTCGCCAGCCCAGATCTAACACTTCTGTGGCATGCAGACCTGAGACGGTAGGGGTTTAGCATATTGATGTCATTATGATGAGGTTTGAAGGCAATCCCCCATCAACTACATTTTAGCCACACAAGGATCATACTTATTGGGAGCATTCACTGTTGTATTATTATTATAATAATAATAAAAATAAATAAAAAAAAACTATTTCAGGTTAAATTCAAGAAACCCAAGGACTCAGACAATACAAGTACAACAGGCTATTTCCAGCACTGCATCACTAATTGACAAATGGATGCAGTTATTTTCATTTGTTGGTATATAAAGTATCCTTTTAATATTAAGCATTTAATAAATAGATCTTTCGCAGGGCCTTGATTTTGAATAAAATACTTTAAAATGTAAGAAAGCTATTGAAGCTATTATTTTTGACGGACAGTTAAAATTAATGAATGTTATTCACAAGGTTTGAACGACGGGAATGTGTTATCGATGAACTAGCTAGGCAGTCGTGAGCACTTGCAAACGCCTTCACAGGGGTGTCCTAGCAGACACTTGGCGCCCGTCCGTATAAAACCTTGTTGCGGTCAATCGGCTTACGTGATGCGTCCCGTTGATGTGACCCTCGTTCAGTGTGAGCCTGCCTATGTCCGCATCACATGGAACACAGCCGTTCTGCACGGAGGGAGGGCGGAAACACAAAACACACAGATGTTAGGAGACGGTCTGCTCAGCCTGGCAGTGAGGCAAGCAGACATGTGAACGCACGTGAACACCGATGACGACACAGAGGGTACGCGCGTTAGCACTGTTGAGCTGTGGAAATGCAATGTAGCTTTAACACTGAATCACACTGACATTTATCATCGCAGCATCTGTATTTTACACACACACACACACACACACACACACACACACACACACACACACACACACGCTCCTTTTTCACTCAAACACAGTGACAAGCTACGGTAGCTGATAAAATGGCGAAAACACTTTTGAACGTTTAGAAATGAAGCAATGCGATGGATAATGAATGACCCAGAAATTACCCACAGGTGAAAGTATCTCCTGTTACCCGTTTAACACTATAGGTGTTGCCTGAATAGAACGGGCAATGTGTGTGGCGTACTTTCCATTCCAACCACAAGGAGAGCTCTAAGTCTAAGAAGAGCTTGCTCAACAGAGTCAGTCAGTCTACAACAAATCTGTAGTAGTGTGTGAATGACCGCATGGAACGCTGCTGGGAAAAGCAGGAATACGTGGTGGTAGAGACATGGGAGAGCTGTCAAATAGTCACATTTCTTAGACACTTGAGCCGTGCAAGAGGGGGTGCAGAGCTCAGGCTAGGAGGGGGAGACGAGAGCATGTGGAAACCTGTCAACAAAAACCGAGGTGGTGTTGCACTGCCTGTGAGAGCATGCAAGAAGCATGCCGAAACCTCTGGGCTATGTAAACACACAAGAGAGATAAGTATTTCTGGCCCTTCCCTACACACACACACACATTTTACCTACATTGATGCTGTGGGCCTGGACATGGCCCTGCAAATATATAGGCCCCTATGTGTAAGCAAATTAAAGAATGGAATGAGAAAAATATCACAAAAACAGTTGGCTGTGTATTGATCACTGCAAACAACGTTTTTATCAAAAAGGGGGGGGGGGGGGGGGGCTAGCACCAATACTCGTAATGTATAATTTTTTTAACTAGTTTATGCATCTCCCTTGAATTTAGTGAAATTAAGATTATGAATTACCTAAAAATAAACAGTTTGAGGGGAAAACAATCATATATTTCACATTAAAACCACATGAATATGCTTTTTGCATTACCGTTCACAATCCATTTTAGCACACCATTTCTGGTGGCACTTAAAGTGTTACAACGCCAAAACAAACAGCTTCTCAGTGGGACAGAGGCCAACAACACAATAAGTAACATGGGTCAAGCTGAACAATACCACAATTATGCCATCAAAGCATTGATGGCTGCATGCGCGCGCACACGCACGCACGCACACACACACACACACACACACACACACACGGTGGACAATGGCGACATGGTTTTGAGGGGTGAAGGTGAAAGGATTGTTATTCACAATGATTTAAGACAAGAATGGAAGGATGGAGATGTGTTATGGCTAACAGACGAGCTAGGCAAACCAACAGGAACTCTTTGAGTGGGACACATCTGTGCCTGACTGCTACACAAAACTAGTTACGGGTGCATCTGTATTTTAAAACAGAAGCAAAAGCAGTCCAGTCAAACTAAACCCACCAAGGAGGTATTTCCAAGCCACTGGACAGGCTTGCTTACCAGCCATCCAGCCAACAGAGATGGGACAGTGATGACCATGTTGAAGCACAATGGGGTGAATTTATCCAAACAGGCAGGATGGTTTAAGGCCAATTTATGCTTCTGCTTTGAATTTATGCAGAGCCTACGGCGTTGCGAGCCTTTAAACTTCTGCGCTGGTCTGTGCGCGTTAAGTGTGCATATGCGAAGCCCTACTATAGGGAACTGCCATTTCTTGTTAAGGCTCCTAAATTAGAACACAGAATAGAGTGTAACATATTATTATATTATATAAATATGCATATAAAAAGATTTCTTTCCAGCGAATATCTTACACAAATATTGACCATGGAAAACTACTGCATGTGTGCCGTCCGATATAAAAATAATATTGACAAAAGACCGCTTTTCGCTGCCTGAACAGGGTAAACCCATAGGGAAATCCACATCTTGTCATGTGCCAAATTGTCGTCTTGGTTAATAATGCTCAAGCAAGGCATATCAAAACATTCCTTTCCAGCGAATCTCGTAATTATACCAAAATTGTTAACGGGAGACAGTCCGTGCATGTGCACGTTGATCCCTTATTCCAAAGCAGTCTGATATGGCCTTGCATTCAAACAAGACTGTTCTTGGCAGTCAGCGTTGACAGGCGCGGTGCGCGTCAGGTTACAGCGTATGGTACACAGCGACCTACGGATCTTATCCGGCGTAGCAACCATGCATAAATCGGCCTACAAGGTACGCTAGCTTATCTGTAGATTACGGCGTAGCTTCGACACAAATCGGTAGGGTACGGCATAAGTTCAGCACGGTACACAGCTAAGTGAATCTTATCCGCAGGTTACCAATCCATGCAGAAACATACATCGGCCTATAGGTTCGAAGCAGAAGCATAAATCGGCCTACAGGTTCAAAGTAGAAGCATACGTCGGCCTACAGGTTCGAACCAGAAGCATACGTCGGCCTATAGGTTCGAAGCATATGTCGGCCTGTAGCATTACCTGAATGGCGGGGAGGGGGCGCGGCAGGGTACCGGCACATGACCTGCGCTCCTCCTCCAGAGCGTGGCTCAGCATCTCAAACTGCCTCTCCTGCTCCCGCACCGAGGCCAGCAGGGAGGCCGTGCTCGCACACTGCTCCATTCACACGCTGAGAGAGAGGACGGGGCGAGACAGGGGGCGAGACAGGGTTACCACCGAAGAAGACCACAGCCACCCGCCCAGGGAGAGAGGACTTATCCACCACAGAGGACACAGCCAGGAAGACAGGTTGAGACTGATAACTGCAGAAGAAGACCATTGCCACCCAACCAGAGAGAGAGGGTTTAACCACCACTAGGGCTGCAACAAGTAACCATAGTTATCGTTAAATAAATCGACAACAGAAATCGTTTTTCGTTATCGGATAGTCGGTATATCAAGCACTTACTTTAATAATGAATTATGTTCTAATAATTAAATTAATACAGTTTTTTTACTTATTTCACAGTTTTATTATTATTATAATAATTGTATTTGTTTTAAAAACAAGTCTAAAACTAATTGATTAAACTCAATTGTAACATCGGCAGACCAGTATACGAATAAAATAAACGTTAGTTGCAGCCCTAGCCTCCACACAGGACAGGACACAGCCGGTGAATACAGGTTGAGACTGATAACTGCAGCAGATGTCATGCACATACACTGTATGTGGGGACTGGGGAAAGGCACACAAGATGGAGAAGAATGTACACACATTGCATAAGTCACAAGGACTTGAGCGGTAAAGACAGAGGAAACAGCAAAGCTAGCTACAGAACATGAGGCAAGGATGGGGAATTTACGGAGGTACATTAAGAGACTGGCGGTGACACGGGTGAATTAAAGGTGTTATGGAAATAGGCGAGCCAAGCTGGCTTGGTAAGCACAGCAGAATTAGTTTTTTTCTTCATTTCCCCTCATTCTGCAAAGTGTGACTTTGGTATTCACATTGCTACCGCGATGGGGGAAAAAAATAAAACGGCCGTGTCATTTACACGTAATTCTTCACCCCTCCTGGCAGTGTGATTTCATGTGCAGGTAAAAATAGAATGAAAATTGTGAGGAGTGAGAGAGATTATCACAGTACATTTTAAAGTGTGGCGCTTGTTAGCACTCTCTCCGTTCCATGGACAGCGGGGGGGGGGAAGCAACTGCAGGAAGGGTGGAAAGGTGTAGATGAAAGATGAGAGATGTGGCAGACCCCCGGGTGATAGAATTATTTAGGGAAGGTACTTTTCTTCCATCAGCTAAGCCTGAAGTATGCCACACACACACACGGCCGAGAAAATATTGTTGGCAAATCTGATTAAACAAGGAATGCATGCAAAATGTTTGTAGGCCTAATTAATGCAATTGGTCCAGCATATAAAACCCCAAGCAGTATGCATTGCTAGCATTTTATGTTGTCTGAAATGGTCATTTATAAATTTTTTAACCCCCCCCCCCCCCAATATGCACAAGACCTCTTCTCACTTGACATACAACATTTTTTGTTCAAGTGGCCTACAGAAGCTAATATAGAAGGAAATTCCAGAAGATGGTGATGGACTGATTATACATAGGCTCTGTATCACATATCCTCACATATTGCATTCTGGCCTACGACAGCACAAAATGTATGCATCTTACATTATCACAGCACTCTGTGCCGTTATAATGTAAGCTAATGTTGGTTTGCCATCAGCTGCTGTTAGCAGGGGAGCACTGGGTCATGAATTCCGACCAATATTAAAGGATCAGGGTCACCAAAGACAGAAGTGATTAAATAAGTCAGAATTGCAAGAGCACAAAGAGTTCTTCCATTTAAAAAAGAAATGCAAACTTAATGAAATTGTTTCTTCTATTGAGCTCATGTAGCTGCTGTTGAGCAATACTTTAACTCGTCTGTCTAGTAACAAGATGCTGACTGACAGTCAGGGCTCATTTCCAAATGCAGACCAAAAATCATATTCTACCTTACTCACGCAAATCAAACGATCTCTCGGTAGGCACTACATTATTGGCAAACCACCATACTCATGTCCGCTGCTCACTAAAACACACGACTCTTTTAGTCAACAGTGAAATTTGTTTTAGGTTCAGGTGCATGTGTGCTAGTGTTTGATAGAGTAAGAGTTTAAAAAAAAATGGGGGGCACAGAGAGAGACTATATAAAGGTTGAGAGAGAATGTGTGGGTGACGTGGGCCTCATCCTTGAAAACTCACATCGCAGTTTCGGTGTACTCAATCCAACACTATTGCTATCAGCTCATTTTATTTTGCCGAGATTATGGTCTGGAAACCCTGTTTGCATCAGCGTTTTCACAGCCACCGCGCTGGCGGACCAATCAGGGTGGGTTAGTGAGATGATGTTGAAGTCAAGCCTGTTTCTAAATGGTGGTAGAGCTAGATGAGGCGATCAAAACAGATTGGATAAATGCTGGTTAAATGCTGCTCCAATAGTTTCAATAAGAACCAGAGGTCTACGCCCAGTAGGAGGTAATGACTGTTATCACTTCCCAATGGAGCGTGGCCACACCCTCTTCACAAAGGAAACATGGTGTGGTTACGCAAGGCTAGGGCTGGACGATATGGACAAAATGTATATCACGATATATTTCTTAATTTCTGTCAATACGGTATAATTCTGATATAGATATGAACAATAAGCCTCAGAAAAACTGCTAAGCAATGCAATGCATTTGCAAGTCTATGAAATCTCCTATGAAATTAAAATATTTTAGAGATAAAAGTTACAAATAACATTAACTTGTATTACATTCACTGGAATACAAGTGACTGCAGCGCCCGTCATTCAGTGACCAATGCTGTGTAATGTATATCTTATGGAAATAGCGGAAATGTTAAAAATCATAACATCGTTATTGAAAGAAAATGTATACAGCGGTATATATTGAATTATTGTCCAACCCTACACCAGGCCAATCTAACACCACAGTCACAAACAATCATACTCTCACACATTTGATATGTAGGCGCACACCAAAGGAATACCCCACCATTGTCATAGATTCCAACAGGAGATCTGACATCATATCCTGTCACAGCTGTGCTGATTAACTGCTCAATACTGTAGGGGAAGAAAGCTCCGATTTTCACTGAACCAGCTGGGAAGCCCAACCGCTAACAAAGTAAGTCCCTCTTCGATAATAGAAACAGATCAAACAAACATGATCCAACCTATGGAATGGAATATATAGAACATGTAAGAACCATGGCCATTATCCCAAACCACATAAGAAAACAGCATAATGGCAGACAATATACAATAGCACTATACAACTTGTCTTGATGTTTCTTTTAACATGTTATATTATCAGTTCAGACCCTATAGCCACCCTATCGAGGAGCACTGATTCAATGCCTTCAAGAGTGTAGGCTTCGATAACTGCCATTTGTATCTTGTAGCCTAGTAAAAGGTGCTACAGACATACCATTAACAAGTGGCTCCCATAGCTTGTGGCAGCTAATCAAAGCAGTTTAAATGTCCAAGCATTCTACACTCCATTATCGGCTGTTTGCAAGACCATTAAGGCAAATGCTAAATCATGGTAGCTAATGGGATGGGCCTGACTTTACACACCTCCTAAGCAACTTAAAGTAATCGGTCGACTTGACGCGTAGAAACAGGCACAAGTAATGGGGATGTACACAGATACGTTTGCTATTCCATTAGTGTCCGTTGTCCAGTAAAACCAATCATCTCACCATAGCCCAGTCCGTCTCTGGTGGATACAGCAGGCAAACCTGAATGTCAGACCGCACACACAACTATGGTTCAGCAATGTTAAAATGCTATTGTCCCTTGGCCAACTAAGTTGCATTTGAGCGGTCACAGATTTGGCCTCTATGCGTCTGTGTATGTGTTGGTGTGTGTTGGGCTTGGCCTCTGTCCAAAAACTACCGCCTTTGCCATCCATAGACTTTGAACCGTGAAGCACCCACACACACACTACATAAGAATTAAACAAGGGCAGAGCACAGTGTGGCCACAAGGAAGCATACACACTTGTACTTTTCAGAGACTTTTGGTAGACTGTCCCTCTGAACTACATTCAATAACTCACTATTCTTAGGAAGGAAGGAAGCACACCGTACAATAATTGAGGATTCAAGAAGACTATAAACAACTAAAAACAAAATGCCAAAGATGTTTAACAACATCTTAGACTAAGATGAACATACCATGTTTCTCTTCATTTTGTCTTCAACATAAAAACAATTGGGTTAGTTTAAAATTATTTAGTAAAACAACAAATAACAAGAACAAAAAATGAAAGTTTTTTTTTTAAGGAAAACTGATAACATGCTTTACTGACTCAAATATAGTTGGCAACAGATGTATATTCAAACTGGGCATAAGGCCTATTTATGATAACCTGGAATACACAAGTTGGAAGTAAATTAAAGGGCATCAATGCATTACAATAAAACGGTAAATTGAACCCTATAACATAGTTATACTACTATCAGATACACATGAAAAGTATATGTAATTCCTTAGACGATGCTCAGTCTGACCAGATTAGAAATAAAAAAAGAGGGAAAATAGTCACCATTATAAACAGCCTGTGGGTAAAACTGAAAAAAATAAAGTAAAATGCACTTCTGTGCGGGACACACCCATAATGTATTCTGAAAGCCCATCATTATGGAAGCTCAGAAATGATACCCCTGGTTAAAACAAATGGCTGAATGGCTCGATTGGATACACTGTCAGACATCTAACATACTATAGTAGGCATAAGAAATTGTGAGTGATCTCTAGTTTTCAACTCAACATTGGGTTACATCTCTGGGAGGGGATAGTCACACAAAGCAAGGGGCAGATCCAAACTTGTTCCTAATATTGTCTCTCGTGTAGCAGGTCAACACAGACATGTCTGTGGAATTTAGAAGGGGCAAATATGCATGCAAGTTACATTTCAATCATGTAACTTACCCCCACCCCCTCAAAAACAAATAGTCTCATTTTACTTTGAAATTGTACAATGTTTTCAGTGTAAATGCAGACATTTTAAATGTCATACTCCGTGAACTGCCGTTGCAGTTTACGCTTCAAATCACAGCATTGTAGTTTAGCAGAACTAAAACTATAACCCAGCGAGACTGAAAAAAGATTAAGACATTTAAAACCGCTACCGTAGGACTCAAGGACTCTCCATGTAAACATTTGTGCCACTTGCTATTAAACTACTCAAAGTTGAGAAGGTGTCTGCATCGGAAGCCTGTAGACAAACCACTGTTTAATGCGACAGCAACCACGCCTGCCACACCCCACACGTCCGAACTCACACAACAGGTTTTGCTTTCTTCATTTTACCTCTCCTCCCCCTCCACCATGTCTCATTCTGTGTGTTAGACGTAGACCACATCAAAAGATATCTGAAACACTAAAGAGTCAGGTACGAACATAACACACACAAAACGTTTTAACAGGCTATATCTGCATGAATAAATAAATAAGAATCATCATGCATTTTAGCGGTTAGCTGAGAACATAATGACAGCACTGTCTATAAAAAGGTACGCGTTTCAGGTAAGCTAACATCATATAAACCAATTGGACTTTGACATGGCAGGCTGGCCACTTCCGCGTACTCTGGTTACCCTGCAAGATGTTTGTCTCGGCACATAAAAAGAACAAACTCAAATAACAATCTTGATGAAATTAAACACTTCACCCCAACAAGCAGCACACTGTACCTTATACGGTACAGTACTATACGGTAGCACATTTACACACAGTAAATACTCGTACAGCAAAACAGTGAACAATATCACTGGAACAGATGATCGTAGTTAATATATGTCTGCTTAAAGCAGAATAGTTTACATTATTTGATAAACGTATTAAAATACAAATTAGATACAAATAAACTGGTATTGCAAGGGCACAGAAGCCACCAATCCCACCTTACTATCGTAACGCTAGTTAGCAATTAGCTTGCTAACGCTGTGCTATCAACAACACAGACCAAATTAACTAACGCTAAACAATAATTATAGTGATCTGGGTTCGCAGCGACTACTCACACATCGTAACATATAATAACCATCAAGAAAATAGTTAATTACCGCTCCCGATGAATATTATTCTCGTTTCTTTTTAAAGTCCACAAATGTAAGCGACCGATTTAGGCCAAAGTGTCTAGCCTACTAAAAGCAAGCGCAAGCCAGGAGCAGGAAATCGCTTTGGTGGAAATCAGGGATGACCCTGGGGCAGATCTGCCCCGGGGTCATGCTTCTACCCCGCGTCGCTGATTGGTCACGTCGCAGAGCGCTGGTTAAACATTATGGCAAAATCATAATGTTCTTCTAGATCGCCATTATCAAGAGCAAACCTACACCTCGGTTATCACTTGCTCCCAATACTCCTGCAGCGGACAGCTAAAGTGGTCCGCTAAAAACGAGCGTCATATAGCTCTATCCGTAATAAACACGATACCGATTGGCCGAAATCGATTAAGGCGCGTATAACAACGTTTAACATATCCGTCGTCCACATGCAAGGGAAACGTCAAAACACCCACCTATAAAGCCTCCTGCACCTATCTTCCTCGTGTTGACTTATTCACTCGTCTCCTCCTTCGCTCCCCTCTCCCCTCTTCATAGACCAAGACTATGCTGGAGGAAAGGGAGGTTGTTGGTTAAATGTCGTAAAGGATTACAACAGTAACAGCCATTTCAACCAAGATAGAATAGTGAATGGGTCTACGATGGAATAGGCTTAGAACTGGGAATATACTATATATCTTATAAATATTAAGGTTTTGCTAGAAATAACGTGTAGGCCTAATGAGATTGAGTTTCATTAACTTCATGAATCAGGAAGTTAGTTATTAATTCGTGGCTATAGGATCGGATTATTTGCCTATAGGGATCCTGAATTTAGTGAATCAAAAAGGGGAAATATAAATAAGAGGCTAGATATTTTAATATAGACTAAATGTTAACTTGACAACTTCGAATTACCATGCACCCCCAATGCCACAGGTTTGTTTTAGTGGTTAGCTGCTTCCACCCAGTGGTCTGCAAAGCGCATTGCACTGTAGTAAACGTATTGTCACCCCTCATTTTAGAAGGTGACACGTTAAAACACAAAAAAACGATATAATCTGAAACTTGAAGAAACACTCTCTTTTTCCAAATGGTTTTGCCTAGGCTAACGTGAAACTCCTGTGTGTTGCCCACTGGCTGGCGTAAGTCATAAGCGTCATAAGCGACGCGAAGGAGTAGGAGCTCTACTCCTAGTTCCTCGCGGATAGCTGAGCTTCTCACCCTATCTCTAAGGGAGAAGCCAGCCACCCTCCTGAGGAAACCCATTTC